>JAXQQM020067204.1:0-71409 GCA_034641835.2 Pinus albicaulis
GGAAGAAGGAGGAACATGACAAGGCAGAAGCCGAGCGCCGGCAAAAGGAGAAAGAAAAGGGACAAACACAGGATAAAGAGGATGAATTGATAGATGATATCGACATATCTCCCCTGGACATTCCTCCGAGTGGCAAGAAAAGTATCCTCCCTGATGACGATTTTCCCGGGGAACAAGAAGAAGAGGTCTTCGACCTGACTAGATTGACATTTGACCAATTCTCTTTCAAAATACGGCAAGAGAGAAGAAAAGCCTTGGCGCAAAGCCATTCCGCCATATCTACGGTCGCCACTGGAAAGGACATAGTCCCAGATACAAGGACTAACCCTGTAATGATAGCATCAGCAGGTACCGCTTTTGCCGCAGCTACGGAGGAAAATGTCACTAGAATGAGCAGGGAGATTATTTCCCTACAAAACAGGCTAAAAGCAGCGGAACAGGAGAAATCAGTACTGGAGAGTGAAGTGCGACAGCTCCAAAGTAAGCCTTCCCAAGTCAATGAGGTCCCACTGGCGGCCATGAAAGAATGTGATGTATTGGAAATGACCATGAGGCGAGTATATAGAGAAATGCTCACCCTAAAACAAATAGTGGCCCCATTGGCGGAGGCACGAGCGGAAACCAAACAGAAGCATGAGCAGCTCAAGGAGGCATCGGTTGCTTTGGACAGAATGATAAGCTGGACAGCGCAGTACCATCAAGCTCCCGAAAATTTGCCTAGGAAGGATTGGAGTCACACCCAAGATGCCAAAGTAAAAATCCGAATGAAGATGCAGTCTAAAGACAAGCTGGCCAAAGATTTGGACAAAGTAATGTCTGCATATAATCATCTGATCAGTGGTATAGACTCCATGAATGCTCTTCATCACATTCCTTCGTTAGGGGCACTGGACGAAAATAAAGACTGGGAGCAAGTAGATCAGGAAATCCAGTCGTTTCTGCAACCCGTGAGACAAGCTGCTGCCGCACCAGAAGTTGAGGCATCACAAGAGAACCTAAGTCGATTTCTTGTCACTCCAGTACAAATCTATACCAAGCTTGCCTCCCTCTCAATCCAGATCTCCCAGAAGAAGGAAACTCTGATACCGAATGCCCTGGAACGTATGCATCGATTAAAAGAGGAAATCCCTCTAGTCTCCCCTATAGCAGCGGATTACCAGACCTGGCGAGATTTCCTCAAGGGGAAGAATATTGACGCTCCAGATCTCTCAATCACACGACCACCTCCATAGCTAAGTTCCTTTGGTCGCAGGTCGCGACCATGCCCAGGTCGCAGGTCGCGCATACGCCTGAGTCGCAAGTCGCACCTGCACCTGAGTCGCAAGTCGCAATCACTTCCGTAGGTCACAGGTCGCATGTTCTTCCAAGGTCGCAGGGAAGCTGAACCGTCAGGAAGTCGAAGCGTCGGAAAGCCCAAAGGGCATTTCTTGAATCTATAAATACCCCTGCGGGGTACATAGTTAAAGGCTTCTCTTTTAGGGATTGAAGAGCGATATAGCATTGCAATTGAAGGGTTATACTCTTATGCATATGTAATACAGATACTTGTTAAAACCCCTTTGTTGGATGATGTGTTTAGCTGTGAAAATGTTGTGTGTATTCTGCGTATATCTTCAGAATATCGTATGATTAATGGATGTTGTGTTCTTAATAGTATCATTCATGCTCCATATTTATCTGTGTTTGTGTTTGATGATGCTCAATTTTACCATTTTTTCTTACAATGAATGTTGATGAACTATTTTATTAGCATTTCGTTGCATTTTTCAGAAATTTAAGGGATAGTCTCGCCATAAAGAACTGTTTCTTTGGTGGTCAGATTGTCTTGCATGCATTACCCCATAGATGTGTTGCTAACGACACTTCTTGGGCATATGCATTTTGTTCATTACCTTGCTACACACAGTGTTATATATCAGTTTGATACATCAGTCATGTATTATGTATCATGTGAATAAGTGTATGTCTGCAGATTCGATCAGGTTCTTCGAGACCGAAGAGAAATTCATTTAAGCGGTAGCCAGACCCACACCCCGGACGGGATCCCTATTCCAAACGGTTCAAAGTCTAATTGGGACTTTCTACCGGGGAGATCCCCTACTGTTGGCCAAGACATATTTTCCTGTCAACAGATTTGGTGCTAGAAGGAGGGCCATGGCATCCTCCCAGCATACAACCGACATTCCATCACAAACTCCCCACCGGGAGGTCATAAATAATGAACCTACTCTTCCCCCCTTGGAGGATATTCCAAGGGAGGAGGCTCGATACTTTGAAATCACTAACGAACAGTTGAGATCCTTACGCCCATTTGCCCATAATCTCGTCAGGGATTTACGATATGCCCCAATCATGGATTTTCTAGCCCACACTAGGACCCCAGCTGAGAACATCACTCGTAATGGCGTGCTGGTCAGCACCATACCTGAACTTGTGAACACCATGATTGAAGACCTCGGGCGGGCTGTCCAGGAAAATGACCCCGTTGTCCAAGATAGTGAAGGCTTCCCTGATACAGAACCTTTCCCCGAACCTCAACCTGACTTACACCAGTGGAACAACAACCAAGTGTATTCCCCGCGAGAAGAAGGAGAGGGGGGTCGAAGAAATGAACGAGAAGGTAACACAGCCCAAAGAAATGCAGGGGAAGGAAATAGGCCTCGAAGAAATGAGGGTGGGGTCAACAGGGGTCACGGACGTGGAGGTAGAGGAGATATGGTTCGCGGCCAGAGACACCACGCTAACCATCATCACCACCAAAACCAAAATAGGCCCCCTCCCCACAACTGGGAGTATCTTAGGAACGTGAATAACCGTGAAAGACACCGAGATGAACACTATCGCCATCATGAAGGAGCATCAGTGTCGGGGACGGGAAGTGAGTCCGAGGCAGAAACTCAATATCATCAGCACCGCAGGAGGGTGCAGCCACTAGCCTGGATGGCTCAATCCCCATTGGCCCTTTTAGGTCCTCTCCATGATATGCCTAGACACCCGGAGAAGCATCTTCCTAAGTTCGATCCTGAGAAAGGCACCTCAGCGGAAGATCATATTAGTAGTTTCTATCTGTCTCTACAAATCATGAGAGTTCAGTTCGATGATGTCGCATGTCGACTGTTCCCACACACTCTTGAAAATCATGCAGCCACCTGGTATCGTTCCCTACCCAGTGCTTCTATTACATCATGGGACCAGTTCCGTCGCATGTTCCTGCAAAAGTTTGCAGAAGATAAAACACCCTCTATGCTCCTCACAGAGTTAAGCACCATCAAGTGTCATAGAAAAGAGAAGGTTAAAGACTTTAACCAACGCTTCTCTACAATATTACAAAAATTTCCCCCAAACTTAGCATTGGATGACTCTATCACCATCGACTACTATACTAAAGCTCTCCCTAGGGATATCGCCATTTTCATCAAACGTGAAGCCCGCGCTACCCTTACAGCAAATTACGCTGCTGCTCTCGTGGTAGAGAAGGACATGTTGTCGATAGGAGACATGGACCACGAAGGAAAGGATGATCACAAACCAATTGCTAAAAGGGGCCACTCTTCCACCCCTAATAGAGAGAGAAATTTTTGATTTCGAGAGTATGGCCAAGACCCTCAAACTACTAACGAATGAGGTCTCTGACTTAAAGAGAAAGGGCATTGAAACCTCAACTACTACTAAACCCCCAAAACCCTTTTTCAGAAAAAGTAATCCCAACACCAGCAGACCTCCGTCAAACTCCAGCGCCGCTCTCAATGTGGAAGAGATAGGGAAAGATAATTTTTGCTCTTTTCACCAAGCTGCCCACTCTGAAAAAATGTGCCCGCAATGGATTGGCAGCATGACCGCGGTGGTTAACCAACTTTTGGATGACCAAACCCCAGGAAATCAGACAGAGGATGATGTTTCTGATCAAGATGAAGGTTCACTCCTAGATGGGGAACCAGGGGCCTCTGTCCTAACTTTTGATATAATCCGCGGGGGGGGGGGGGCGGGGGGAAGTCTTTTTCCCATTGATATCAACATGGCAGGCAGTCCCAAGGCTCAACCCATTCGAAATTATAGTCTTAGAAGCAAAGGATCTGTCCCCAAACAATCATATGAAGACAAGAAAAAGGCTTTTCTAAGGAAAATTCTTCCCCCTGGAAACGAAGGACAAGCTACACCGGAGAAGCCCACAAATAGTAATAGCAAAGCAAGTCAAAAGAGCAAGCTCCTGGTAGAATCCCCGAAAACCATTACCGAACATAGTCCCCAAACTGATACTAGCTACAACATCGTGGAGGACATGAAAAAGACCAGAGCTAATATCTCACTCTACGAGCTGGCCCGCATCACGAATCAAAAGGAGCTTATTCTAAAAGCTTTCGCCCACAACCCAAATACGAAAACTGTCAGCAACACATCTGCACAAATCAATCCAGATATCCAGTCTATAGTGAACGCTATCAACACGAATTCGAGAGGATCCACCCCTCCCTTCCTCTTGTCTTTTGAAATTTTTAACTTCAACGTTCACAATTGTCTTGTTGATTCCGGTGCATCCACGAACGTCATGCCTCTATCTGTTTGTAAGAAACTCAACATCCGCCCAGAGAAAACTGACGCAAAAATCATTCAACTTGACTGATCGCAAGTACCAGACGTTGGAGAATTAAACAATGTCATCATACGCCTTTCATCGGACTCTAGAGTCCATCAATGCATTGATATTGTGGTTGTTGACATCCCTGAAGCCTATGGTCTACTACTTAGCAGAGACTGGTCTAGCAAGTTGCAAGGATACTTCGCCACAGATTGGTCCCACTTATGGCTTCCTTACAAGGGGAGGAATAACCAAATCAGGGTCGAAAGTGAACCATACATGAAACACACTGTAACTGATTTGGATGCCACAAATGAACCCATCAGCTTTTCCCAGGAGGAACTTGGTATGTGTTTCCTGGAGGCTATTTTTGGATGTTACCGACCTCCTCAGTCTTCAGTAGGCCCCGAGGTCCAATCTGAATTGGCACTCGTCGCATAAGAGCAAGCCCAAGCTGTCTTACACCAAGCCGAAATTCCTCCGCAATCCACTACCCCCAAGAGCCCAGAAAGTGACATATGGACCTTGTATTACGACGGTTCCAAAAATCTCGACGGTTTTGGCGCAGGCTGCGTCTTGCTTGACCCTCGCAAGAAAAAATTCTTAATCTCCTGTCGGCTGGAGTTCCAATGCACCAACAACACTGCTGAGTATGAGGCTTTGATCCTTGGGCTTAAAAAGGCACTGGATTTGAAGGTAAAATTCTTACAGGTCATTGGAGACTCTGATATTATCACTTGGCAGGTACGCAATACTATTCATTGTTTGTCTCCACATTTAAAGGCGTATCAAAAAGAGGTATGGCGATTAATTTCTGCTTTTGACGCTTTTGGAATTAAATCTGTTCTTAGAATGCATAATGCAGCGGAAGATACTCTGGCTAATGCTGCTGCCAGATTTACCCCTTTGAGGGATGGTTTTTCTATTGAAGTTATATATAAACCCTCCGTGCCAGACAATATCACTAACCTGCGTGTCTTCGATGATGATCAATAGGTGCTGGATTTTATGTGTAACTCAGAGATATTCAAAGACGCTGTTATAGATGAAGATGAGCACGACCAAGCTATGCAAAAGGAGTACGAGCAAATCAAAGGAAACCGCATGCCTAAAGGGGTAGTATCACTTCAGAATATTTTTGATCTGCAAAATCGTTTCCGAGGGCCCCCAAATGCCAAAGTACAGAGCTCTATCTTATCCCATCGACAAGTGAACTTGGGATCAGAGGATAATCCTAAATTCGTCAACCTAGGGAAGGACTGCACCCCCCAAGAGGCTCAGGATTTCACTCAGCTATTTCGCAAGTATCGTGATGTATTCGCTTGGACATATGAGGCCTTACACACATACGATACTCGAATTATACAACATGTGATACCCATCAAAGAAAATATAAAACCTTTCCAACAAAAGCTCAGGAAAGTACATCCTACGATGGAACCATTGATTCTGAAGGAACTCAAAAAACTTTTAGATGCACGCATTATCTTTAAAGTTCGCCATTCCACCTGGGTGTCCAATTTGGTTCCGGTACGGAAAAAGTCAGGTGAAATCCGCTTATGTGTGGATTTTCGAAACTTAAACCGGGCCTCGAATAAGGATAATTACCCGGTGCCCCCTATGGAGCAAATATTACAAGCAGTGTCCGAGTCAGAAATGTTCTCTTTGTTGGACGGATTCTCCGGCTACAATCAAGTACTGGTTGCTGAACCAGATAGGTTAAAGACTACCTTTCGGACTAAGTGGGGAACCTTCGCATTCAGGCGTATGCCCTTTGGATTAATCAACGCAGGAGCAACTTTCCAAAGAGCTATGGATATAGCATTCAGGGGTCTGATAGGCCAGAGTGTGGTGGTTTACTTGGATGACGTTACTGTGTTTTATAAACATCGAGGGGATCATTTGCGTCACCTCAGACAGATCTTCGAAAGGTGCAGAAAATACGGTATCTTACTCAACCCAAAGAAGAGCGTTTTCACCATAGCGGAAGGAAATCTGCTGGGTCATATCATAACTAAGCAAGGCATTGTCGTTGATCCAGAACGTGCGAAAGCCATCGCTTAGATCCCTCCCCCCAGTAGCAAGAAAGCAATGCAATCCTTTTTGGGTAAGATCAATTTTGTACGTAAGTTTATATCAGATTTCGCCCAGACAGTTAAGCCACTACAGGGAATGATAAAGAAAAATGCTACCTTCAAATGGAATCAGCCCGAAAAGGAAGCTTTCGACTAGATCAAGAAAGCTATAGCCAAAGCACCTTCCCTCCAGAGCCCAGATTTCGGCAGAGATTTTAGCTTGTATACTTTCGCTTCGGATTCGTCCCTAGCAGCCGTACTCACACAAAAGGACAGAAATAATGACGAGCGTCCCATTTCATTCATGAGCACTGGTTTGCAGGGAGCTGAATTGAATTATCCTGAAATCGAGAAACAGGCCTATGCGGTATATAAAGCGGTCAAACATTTCAGACCGTACATCTTGAAAAACCATGTCATGGTTTACGTTCCCCACCCAGTTGTTCGCTCACTGTTCATGCAGCAGGAGCTGGGCGAGATACGAGGCAACTGGGTTGCATGTATGCAAGAGTATGACTTAGAGTTTAAGCGAGCATGCACGGTTAAAGGGCAAGGTCTATGCCAAATGGCTGCAGAGGCCGCAAGTTCCCACCATATTGAAGAAGATGATTGGGAGCAAGAAATTGATATGTACCAAACTGACGTCATACCTCAGATAAGGAACCCTTCTTGGTACTCGGATATTTCAGGATATTTAGCACATGGTGTTTTGGACCCAGCTCTAAATGCCCGGCAGAAACGCGTAATCAGACTCAAAGCTGCGTCTTACCAGATAATCCAAGGGAAGCTTTTCAAGAAACATTCCGATAGGGTCATGTTACGCTGCCTGGAACATGATGAAGCTCAGAAAATCTTAACCGAGCTGCACGATGGACCAGCAGGAGGTCATTTTGCCGGGGATACCACTGCCCATAAAATAATGTGAGCAGGTTATTATTGGCCAACCCTTTTTAGAGATGCCCACGCATATGTTCGGAAATGTATTCAATGCCATAAATTCGCAAACCGAGAAGCGTGTCCCGCCGCCCCTTTGTTGTCAGTAGCAGTGGAAGAACCTTTTCAACAATGGGGTCTGGACATCATTGGTGAGATCTTACCCCACTCTTCTAAGCAACACCAGTACATCCTAACAGCTACTGATTATTTCACCAGGTGGGTTGAAGCAGTACCGTTACGCCAAATCAACGATCAAGAGGTAATGCAATTTGTCACTCATTCCATCATTACCAGGTTTGGCGTTCCAACTTCCTTGGTCTTTGATAATGCAACGTATTTTTCATCTTTTAAATTATATGATTTTGCTTTGGAAAACGACATTGTTCTTAAACACTCTGCAAAGTACTATCCCCAAGGAAATGGTCTAGCGGAATCAACAAATAAAAATCTGATTCGCATCGTTAAAAAGACCCTTCTGTCTCACCAACGCAACTGGCACAATGCCCTCCAAAATTCACTCTGGGCTGATCGCGTCACCCCTAAGTCCTCAATAGGCACCTCACCATATTTTCTCGTGTATGGGAAAGAAGCAGTTCTCCCGCCCAATTTATCTCTTCCCGCTCTGCAGTTATCTCAAGAGTGTCATGGTACCCCTTGCCCCGCCTTGCAAACCCGCATTGACACCCTGTTGAAATTAGAAGAGGAAAGGCAGAAAACCCGGGAGAAATTCTCCCTCCACCAGAGTCGAATCAAGAAATGGTTCGATAAAAAGTCTGCAGGAGATAAAAAATTTGAAGTAGGAGACCTTTTCCTAAAGTGGGATAAAGCTCACGAAGAAAAGGGAAAACATGCCAAATTTCAAGCACTATGGATAGGTCCCTTTCAGGTTAAAGAAAAGGTGGGTCCCCATACATTTCGATTGCAAACTCTGGAAGGGAAAGTCGAGGTCCTCCCGGTAAACGGGCATGTCCTCAAACACTATTTTACTTGAGTAGCCCTCAAAGGGCTGTTTCTGCCCCTGTATTATAAAATTCATGTTTTTTTCTAAAAAAATAAATAAAAATAAAAATAAAATTAAATATTTCTCTAAATCTACAAGGAAGACCTTGTCTAAGCTACCCGCAACTGGCTCACTCCCCGATAGGTTCTATGCTGATGAAAGGCCCTTCCCGCAAAACACGGAGCAGTCAAAACTCGCTTGTAATGGGCACCAAGGGATAGCACACGGCCTTACTGGAGTCTTCAAGCATAAGGAACCACCTAGCGGATTTGAAAGGCGCAGGCAGAAAAGGTCTTACATAGCAGCAACCGGATCGTGAGGGAACAGGGCTAACTCAAGGGAATTTCAGATCATCCGGGAAAAACCCAAGTCCTCATATGAGACCAGGAGCAACCTCTCTGCAAGCAAAATAAGTCGGGATCCCTCATCCGCCCAGGCAAAATATGCCCATCTAAATAAGTGCTACAGGCACATTCTCAAATAAGTGCAATCGCACACAAATAAAGGGTAAAGGATTGAGAAAGGCTTCCTGCGCAGAGAGGTGTTGTAATGACTCCGCCGGGGTACTGACCAGGCTCGCTGGCAGCGGAGCAACGTTCATGACTCCTTAGGCAGTGACTCCGCCGGAGCCGAGAGGTTCGCTGGCAGCGGAGCAACACCATGAGGACGAAATAATTGTACCGGACCCTGCAGTTGCCCAAGGTTTCTCCGACCCTCCCGGTCCTGGAACGCGAAGAATGAAAATTCGGTCGATCTGCACCCAATAAGCCAAAAGGCCAGGCAACTATGCGAGGTGGCAAAGGAAGGAAGGTGTAAACTCTGAGGTAAAAGAACAAGCTAGTATTTGGCCCCTCCCTCCTCCCTCATCGACCATTCATTGGCAGAGACTCTGAATTCATCCAGTGAATCGCCATTTGTTGTAGCCTCTACAACACCCTCCAAAAATACAAAAAAAATATATATACACACACTTCAAAATTTTTGGAGCCCCCTTTGAAACTAGAAAGAAAAAGCTAAGTAAAGTTTTCAAGGGCAAATCGCTAAGTCGCGAATCCATGATTTAAAACAATTGCGACCCCTGCGACCTATGCGACCCCCCGACCCTAAGGTCGCCAGGTCGCAAGGTCGCATGGTTCGGAATTAAAGAAGTTGCGACTCATGCGACCTGTGCGACCCCGCGACCTTAAGGTCGCTAGGTCGCAAAGTCGCAAGGTCACAAGGAGAAGTATTTAAAGAAATTTGCGACTCAGCGACCTTGCGACCCAGCGACCTTAAGGTCGCCAGGTCGCAAGGTCGCATATCTCCTAAAACTCTACCAACTTGTGACCTCATTAAGTGCTCGCACGTGCGACCCTTTTTTAAAAGGGTAGGTCGCTAGGTCGCATTTGTCACTTACAGTGAAAATTTAGAAATTGCTCTGATAGGTCGACTGGCGCGTTTTCTTCCGGGTAAGTTGCTATTTCCTCTCTATGTTTCCTTCATGAGCTTTTCTTGCCCGAATCTGGCCTCTCCATTGTCTTAATTACCTGCTGGGGAGGCTGTGGGGTTTTTCTGTTGAGTTTTTATGTTGTTTTGTTCTCCTGTTATCATCATAAACCCCAGGGTCACATTTTCTTGTCCAGCCCCTCATGGCTTCGTCCTATCCTCAGCCTGGATCCCTTCCAGCCTTGTATGCTTCCCGTTAGGAAAGAAATAAACCCCAAGCCTCGCGCGGTCGAAAACCCCGGCAGGCCCTAGCGCGACCTGCGACCCAGCGACCTAGTCGCAAGGTCGCAAAGTCGCGCGATCTTCTGTTTTAAAAGTTAGCGACCCTGCGACCCTGCGACCTAGTCGTGAGGTCGCGAGGTCACATAGGAGTTCTTCTTTGGAAATCAGCGACCCTGCGACCCCAAACAAAACAAAAACAGTTAATTAAATTCTGCATGTATAGACTGTATTTAGCTCATTAGCATCATGTCCTTCTCATCCTGGGATTCTTTCCTGAATGCAACAGGTGAATTTGGAGCAGACACGATACCTGTCCTCTCTGACTCTAGCGACATGGCACCTCCAGTGTCCCGGAAGAAAGGAAAGCAGGTGGTGGAAGAAGAATCAGACACAGATGCGCAAACGTCCCCTCCGCCAATATACAGAGACACCCTTTGCACCTTCGCAAAAGGGGACAGCCTGAGATGGTATGAAGTATACCACGAGCTCGCTATAACAGAAGCTGAGTTTCCAGAAGATCTCCCGGACCGAGAAATATACCTAAAGGTCAAGAAATCCAAATTACATCTAGCAGGGGCACATCCAGCCATCTTCCCGTGCCCAGAAATATTAGACTGGATGATACAGAAAACGGATCCCAAGAGGTTTGTGATCCGAGATAGAAAAGGTAAAGCTTTCGCGACGTTGGAGGGCTCAGACGCCCAGGTCTACTACTCGCTGCCCCAACCAGAGGAAAAATTTACCCCGAGATGGGCTTCTGCCCATGAAGTACCTGTGGTTGATACAATCAGGAAATGGTGGGCGGAACCAGACAAATTTAAAGTCAAGAAAGACCAGGAGTACCCGGTGGCCGGTCTGAGGAAAGTGTATAAATTAGTGGCCGCCATGCTTTGCAGATTGTACGGACGTCCGGACGCCACCACTTTCAACAGCGCATGGGAAACTATTATGGAACACGTAACGGTGCACGGCACTCGATTCAATTGGGCTGGTATATTAATGGGCTCAATGCAGACAAATTTGGCTTCAGCTTTAGCCCCAGATGAGGGAATGCCGTCAAAATTTTATATGGCTTCGTATTTATTGGATGCTGTCTGTGCCCAGCTGCATGTTGAGGGATGGCCACATAACTGGGACTCCGAACAGACCCGGGCAATCCATTTGCAGACCAAGGTATTCTGGGAATCCAGGTACAAGTCAGATATTGAGCAAATCTCTCAGATATTCATTCCCGCCCTTTATGGGAAACTATTTGGTCAAGACACCCCCTGCATGTCTTGGCGAGCAATGGAGACACTAGGTCAGGTGGCGCACTGGTTTCCATTCGCTGAATATACAATCATCCGAGTATTTGGCACATTCAAAGCACCACATGCTCTGCCTAGGTTTATTACCGATAAGGTGCTTATGCAGGAGGTATGTTTCCAGATGACCTCAGGTTTCTCCAATGTCCTTTCCAAAGGAAAGAAGAAACCTTGGCCCGCTCTGCCCCTCACCATCGGTGCTTATACAGTCAAGGATTTCAGAGAAGTAGGGGCTCAAGGGGAAGAGATAAAAGGTTATCACTTTAGAAGTCTGGAGTACCGAACATATGACCCAGTCAAGATAGTTCCTGAGCACTGTAAAAGGGCTAAGTTTAAATGGAGCTATCAGCATGTCGAACGCCCAGCGGAGGACGAGAAAAGAAACTAGTACAACGCAGACAGGCCACTAGCTCCGGGGATTGACTCTGACCGAGAAGAAGAGGATCACCAAAATTTAGAAGACAGGAGCCAAAAACTAGGAGGCTCTTCTTCCTCCAGGGATAAGAAAACCCGGACCAGTACAGGGCCTGACACCTCGGATCAGCTAAGAGGAGCAGAGGCCCAAGCTAAGAAGGAAGAGGAAAAGAAAATGAAGGAGGAGGAAGAGAAACGTAGAAGAGATGCAAAGACGGAGCGGAAAAGGAAACAGGCCGAGGAAAAGGAAAGACAGGAAAAGGAAGCACAGGCGGCAGCAGAACAAGCACTTAAGGAAGAACTTGACAAAGCCGAACGTCAAAAGAAGGAAGACCAAGCTGCCGCGGCAGAGCGTAAAAGAAAAGCCGAAAGAGAAGCAGAGGCAGAGACAGAACGCAGGAAGAAGGAGGAACATGACAAGGCGGAAGCCGAGCGCCGGCAAAAGGAGGAAAGAAAAGGACAAAGACAGGATGAAGAGGATGAACTAATAGAGGACATCGACATATCTCCCCTGGAGATTCCTCCGAGTGGCACGAGAAGTATCCTCTCTGGTGACGATTTTCCCGGGGAACAAGAAGAAGAGGTCTTCGACCTGACTAGATTGACATTTGACCAATTCTCCTTCAAAATACGGCAAGAGAAAAGAAAATCCTTGGCACAAAGCCATCCCGCCATATCTACGGTCGCCACTGGAAAGGACATAGTCCTAGATACAAGGACTAACCCTGTAATGATAGCATCAGCAGGCACTGCTTTTGCCGCGGCCACGGAGGAGAATGTCACTAGAATGAGCAGGGAGATTATTTCCCTACAAAATAGGCTAAAAGTAGCAGAACAGGAGAAATCAGTACTGGAGAGTGAAATGCGACAGCTCCAAAGTAAGCCTTCCCAAGTCAATGAAGTCCCACTGGCGGTCATGAAAGAATGTGATGTATTGGAAATGACCATGAGGCAAGTATATAGAGAAATGCTCACCCTAAAACAAACAGTGGCCCCATTGGCAGAGGCACGAGCGAAAACCAAACAGAAGCATGAGCAGCTCAAGGAGGCTTCGGTTGCTTTGGACAGAATGATAAGCTGGACAGCGCAGTACCATCAAGCTCCCGAAAATTTGCCTAGGAAGGATTGGAGTCACACCCAAGATGCCAAAGTACAAATCCGGATGAAGATGCAATCCAAAGACAAGCTGGCCAAAGATTTGGACAAAGTAATGTCTGCATATAATCATCTGATCAGTGGTATAGACTCCATGAACGCTCTTCATCACATTCCTTCGTTAGGGGCACTGGACGAAAATAAAGATTGGGAGCAAGTAGATCAGGAAATCCAGACGTTTCTGCAACCCGTGAGACAAGCTGCTGCCACACCAGAAGTTGAGGCATCACAAGAGAACCTAAGTCGATTGCTTGTCACTCCAGTACAAATCTATACCAAGCTTGCCTCCCTCTCAATCCAGATCTCCCAGAAGAAGGAAACTCTGATACCGAATGCCCTGGAATGTATGCATCGATTAAAAGAGGAAATTCCTCTAGTCTCCCCTATAGCAGCGGATTACCAAACCTGGCGAGATTTCCTCAAGGGGAAGAAGATTGACGCTCCAGATCTCTCAATCACACGACCACCTCCATAGCTAAGTTCTTTCGGTCGCAGGTCGCGACCGTCCCCAGGTCGCAGGTCGCACACACGCCTGAGTCGCAGGTTGCACACACACCTGAGTCGCAAGTCGCAACCACTCCCGCAGGTCGCAGGTCACATGTTCTTCCAAGGTCACAGGGAAGTTGAACCGTCGGGAAGTCGAAGCGTCGGAAAGCCCAAAGGGCGTTTCTTGAATCTATAAATACCCCTGCGGGGCACATAGTTAAGGGCTTCTCTTTTGTGGACTGAAGAGCAATATTGCATTGTAATTGAAGGGTCATACTCTTGCACATATGTAATACAGATACTTGTTAAAACCCCTTTGTTGGATGATGTGTTTAGCTGTGACAACACTGTGTGTATTCTGTGTATAGTTTCAGAATATCGTATGATTAATGAAGCTGTGTTCTTAATAGTATCATTCATGCTCTATAGCTATCTATGATTGTGTTTGATGATGCTCAAGTTTACCATTTGTTCTCATAATTAATGTTAATGAACTATTTTATTAGCATTTCGTTGCATCTTTCGGAAAGTTAAGGGATATTCTTGCCACAAAGAACTGTTTCTTTGGTGGTCAAATTATCTTGCATGCATTACCCCATAGATGTGTTGCTAACGACACTTCCTGGGCGTATGCATTTTTTTCATTACCTTGCTACGCACAGTGTTATATATCAGTTTGATACATCAGTCATGTATTCTGTATCATGTGAATAAAGTCTATGTCTGCAGATTCAATCAGGTTCTTCAAGACCGAAGAGAAAGTCATTTAAGCGGTAGCCGGACCCACACCCCGGACGGGATCCCTATTCCAAACGGTTCAAAGTCTAATTGGGACTTTCTACCGGGGAGATCCCCTACTGTTGGCCGGACATATTTTCCCGTCAACAGTCGGAAACATAGTTTAAAGCGAAACTCGCCCTATGAGTGGCAAATGGCTTGACTCTTGGAATGATTTCCTGGAAAATCATGGAGACATGATGTTTATGAGTTTGAAGTGACCTCATAATTACTAATATGACATAAATTATGGCTCCTACGCTCATATTCCTATTTTTCATAGCAAACCCTAGCTTAGCGGGAGAGGAAATTAGGGTTTAGTGCTTGTGAACAATGATGACTTGGGCACCCTTGAGAAAATACAAATCCCTTTAACATTTGATAAATTGCTGAAGTACACACTTTTTTTATTTGACACTTGATGTGTTTGCATGTGGAACTCTCATTTGGCAGCCTTGGGAGATTGATTACTTATTACATTTGAACTGACTGAAGAAAATCATGAGTTTATTCTCAATCACCTTCACACCTTTTGCTGCCCTTTATTGAAAATGAGACAATGAAAAGATTTGACCTAATGAAACCCTAGTGATCCTATGATAAATGAAAGAAACTGACTCAATAAGTGACTTTGATTAAAAGTGGAATGAGAACAGACTTGTTTTCAACATGATGAAGACATGGAAGAGGGTCAACAGGCATATACTTGTGAAGGAAAATGGGACACTTGACAAGGACAACCACCAGTGGAACAATTTTATATCATGACCTAATAGAATGATTGAAAAATTCTATAGAGTGGGACACCTAAGATGCACATGCAAAATGTGTTTTGATCCCTGGTGGAAGTATGCAAATACTAACACTAACATTGGCTCCAGCTGGGGATGGTAGCTCCTTGGAGGTGCCAAGAACATTGTAGACCAAGTGCCTATTCATTGGGCATGGAGTCAATAGCTAAAAACGAAACTGAATACTAAAATAAAATTGACTGAATAAAATGAACTGACTCAAACTAAAACACAACTGACAAACTAAAAAAGAAAATGCTCAGAATTGAGCTTATTCGTCAAAACCTACTCTAATTGATCCATTAATCACTTGATCAAGTGAAATGGAACAACCAATGAAACCATGTAAACACTCTGGCTATTGTTTTAATTCTCCGCAAGCGCTTTCTTATGAGCAAGAAGAGAGAACTACTGAAAGGAAACTCCCATGAAAACTTGTCAACAGATCGAATCTTGATGAAATTACAAAGCACAAGCCCATTGAATGACCTCAAGAATGCTACAAAAGGATCTTCATAAGAATATATTCCGATTTCCAGCCCATCTAATACGTTACTGCTCTGCTCTAGGTAGTCTTCGTACCTTAGTTTTAACAGTTTCCTAACATCTGTTCTTTCTTTCTTTGATGACTATAGCAAGTTGACAAAAGGATCCTGAAACTCATGAATGACTATTGTTTCGTGATGATAAAAAAGAAAACAAAAATATTCTTCATCGCTCTCCTGATATGACTGCAAATATTGGTATGAGCTTTGTAATGTAACACCTACTAAACAAGTCAATGAAGTCGGCTATCGGATTAAGTTTATATCAATACACTTTTCAGGCTCACAGTTAGCTAATGAAGAAGGACTTTTACTGCAGATATCATCCATCACATCATCTATTAGGTCATGAAAAAGTTGAAAAGACTGTTGAAACGTATCCATCGGTTTTAATGAGACTGCATGACACTCTAGAGGCTGCTCATCATTTTCTTTAGAGATATTATGAAAATTTTCCTTTAAAAATTGAAAAGCTTCAAAACATTGTGGTACAGAATCATCTTGCATCATTTGATCTTGTGTTTCAGCTTCCAAGCCTTCATCCGCAACTTGACATTCAATGGCATTCGGTGGTAGCAAATCTTGAGCTAAGGAGGATTCTATGTCGCAAATTATTTTCTCGACCATTTCTGGAGAAGGTTTCTCATTAACAACTTGCTCAAGAAGTTCATTATATTCCTCAACCTCAACATCAAACCTGAAAGATTGTAGATTTCTAATCTTGGAAAAATTTTCTTTCAGAAATTGGAATGAAGAAAAACATAAAGAAAAATATTTTTCACTTATTTCAAAATTTTCAGCATTTTCCTCATCTCTGTCATCATAAATATGCATCGGCTGATCACTATATTCGAGTTGCTGAAACTAAACTTCCTCCTTCCACAAACCAACTGTTGATTGCTCTACAATATTAGCTTCTGTTTGGAGAACATAATCATCGTCACACTGATCAAACTTTGGAAAATCATCAATATAGGTAATGTCCCCAATCATACACATTATATTATCAGATCGTTTCTCCTCGGATTGATCTACAAATCCATTTTCTGCTCTATGGTGGCTAGGATTAGCAAGAAATTTTTTAGGGCTTGCAATCTTCTTCTTTTTCGGGATAAGTGGGTCATGATGATCATGAACAGAAAATACATCTCTCATGGCGATCTTTTGCATCATTTCCTCTATTGTACTTACCAAAGTGTCGAGATTTACCTCTGAAGTTGTCAAGTGCTCTACAATGTTCTTCTTCTCTTCTTCCTTCATCTTTTCCCTTCTGATTAGCAGATTAGCCGCTACATCTTCTGCATTGTGCTGCATCTCTTCAAGTGTTGCAAGGTTCCCTTCTCTTAGCTGAAACTCCATTTCTGAATCAAAGGCATCTAGGTAATGTAAGAGAGCTGAGCCAGGAGGGGGTCTTATATCAGCAGGTATTGAATAATAAACTTGCTTGAATCTAGGAGAAAACTGTTGTAATGTCTCTCTTAGCTGTCTTTTTAGTTGGGCATACTCTTCTAGAATCAAGAAAGGGTTTTTTTTTACCACCCACATGTCAAGGAAAACTTTGACGAACTGCGGGAAATTTGAGATGCTCGCGGCAGGTAAGTTTTTGAACCAACTCTTGGCTTTTCCTTGCAAAGAAAGAGAAAATAGCCTGATACTGAAATCCTCTTTTTCAACTTCAAAAATGTTTAGGAAAGTCTCAAAATTCTGCATATGTCTCTCAGCAGTGATGTTTTCATATTCACCATCAAACCTCGGCAGATATAGGTAATGGTTTTCATGGAAATCATGGAGTATAGGAGGTAATATGAGTGGTTTGTATCGATCTAGAATTTTACAAGGTGTAGGAGTATGTACAGAAGTTGTAGCATCAGTCTTGATCTCTTTAGGCTCATCAATTTGAAGATGGTCATCATAAGATTTAGAAAAAGGATGTGGACCAAGATCAAAGGAAAACTTGGTATTTACACTTTTCGAATAGGAAGAATCAAGAGTTTGATCATCTTTATCATACAACAAACTCTGGAAAAATTTCAGGATGGTTTCAGGAAAAGAAAAGAAGTAATTTACAAGAAAGAAACTTAGATCTTGAATACAATTCCACCTTGAATACTTGACCTCTGTGTAAGATCCTTCCATTTTCCTGCTGGCAAGGTTGATCCTACAGCGGACTCTTTACATCAAGTTGGAGTCGTCGGGTGAAGAGTTCAGCCTCCATATGCATCTGATTGTTGTCCACCATCAGCAATCAGATCTAAACTTTGTAATTCTTTCCCAAGGAAGATATAATATATCTCTTCCCCAGTATGGTCGCCAAAATTTTATCACTTGGATTGAACCTCAGGCTGAAGAAAGGAAATTCTGAGGTAACCTCAAACCATGCTTATCCAAGTAGCTAGCCCTACTAGGCCAGGAGAGGGCTCTCTCCATATAGATCACAACCGAGATGACCGAGGAAAGAATATTTTTAGCCTGGGCATAATAGCTCAGGGTTTTTCTGATTGTATAGGGTTTTGCTGGATCAGGAGGAGTCAAAGAGTCAGGGCAAGGAAATTAGGTCAATATTTGCAGGGTGTTCTATGGGGCAAGGTGGGTACAATGGATTAGCACTTGAGGGTTTTGATGATGGGATGATCAAGACAGGTCAGGAGCTAAAAAGAGCATGGTGAATTCATCGTTTCTTTCTAAACTGAAAAAATTACAAATTATGAATGCTTACCCAAAACAGAGCATAGAAATTATGGATTATGTTCATCTAACTTGGAAACATTTATTCAATATAAATGAAATGATGGATGAAATTAAAAAACATTCTCACATATTAGCACAAAATAAGAAACTAAAACTAAACATAGTACCACATGGATCCCATAAAAATAGGTGCAAATTTGATTAATGTCCAGGCCAAAACTGATACAAAAATATGTCTCTTGAAATGAAAAAACTCCAAGTGAGTCCAACCTCTACAAATGACTGAAAAAATACATGATATAGACCTCAACACCACTCTCCCTAGCCTCAGGGAGTTGAATCCATGAGATAGGGATCAATTTCACATACTCCCAAACAAGAATCTGAAGACTAGGAAGACACAACAATTTGCCTCTAAAATAGAGGAAATTGATTCATTTGACCTCTAGAGGAATTATCTTATGTATCTACCCTAGATAACAATAAAAACATGAAATTTACATTTACCTTGACCTTTTACATTAGTAATTTCTCATTTACCAAGATAAAAATTCAAACTGGAGTGAAAATCAAAAAAATTGTTGACGACTGTGAAAATTGCAATTTTCCTGGCAAAAGCATAGTGCCATGACAAAAAAATAGCCTCTTTTGCAAGAAACGTTTGGAGGCCTTCCCGATGTCCAAATCAGCTCCATGATACCTCATTGGAAATCTCTCTAAGTATAGTTTCCAAATAGTCCTCCATTTTAAAAAATGATGCTAATTTTCCCTGTCAAAAAGTGAATCTTCCAAGATTGGTAAAAGCGCAACGCCAAGGTCAAAAAGGAGGCAGAAACATCAAAATTTGGTGGTTTTTTTCCTTTTTGAGGGATCAGTTCCCCTCCAAATTTTATAAAACTTGCTGGGGTTGATGTCTTCATAATTTTGAATATGATGGTTGTGACCATTTGTCCATTGGAGGCTCCAAGAAAAATCTCAGTGCGTTTTTGGTAGATTTTCTGTGTGCCAAAATTACTCAAAAAACCAAAAATGCACTAAAGTGCTAAATGTGCCAAACACTTGCCAAAATTGTAAGGTTACTTGTTGATTAAGGGATTGAGGCATGAAGAGACACCTCAGCAAGAATGTCTAACCTCTCCTTTTCCTTTTTCTCGGTCAAAGCTTGAATTTTTGCATGGGCTCTTTTGATCTTGGCCCTTGCAATTTTTTTCCTCATGGCGTAGTGCTTTTCCATTTTCCTCTGAATATAATTCTTTTTTGTTTTTCTTCCTCCTAAAAATTTATCTTCCTCCTCTGTTTGGCTTCCTCTCCTTTCTCTCTTCTTCCATAACTACCTTAGTGTCAAAACCCTAGGGAGGGTGATGAGGTGGAATGTGAGTGAAAATAGGTCTAGGGAATAGGGATAGGGTTATGAAAATTTAGATGGATGGGAGAAGGAGTTACCTATTTTTGGGAGGTGATAGGAGGCTAAGATATTTAGGGAGTTGAAAATGATAATTGGATTATAGGTTTGAGGTAATGGCTGCCTAGGAATTTTAGTGACCTGGGACTTAGGTTTTATGGGAAAGGGATTTAGGGACTAGGAAAAAGTAGTGTAGGGGTAGGAATGGGTTTAATAGTGATTTAGGATGGCATTTTAGGGTTTATGAGCAAAAAATTGAGGACAAGGAGATGAAACTAGGGTTTTCCTCTAGGCAAAATGTCAATTTTACTTAGGAACAAAAACACTATGAAAACGATGTTTAGAACTGCAAGGAGGCAATAAATTGGTGTTACTTACTTGCAAGAGGGTGTGAAAAGCATTTTCTAAAAATTTGGGAGTATTTGGTTGATTTTTGGTGCTTCTAGGGCTTGCTGGACATAAGTGCGGTGCCAGAAAGATAAGCGCAGTGCCAGAAGGATAAGCATAGTGCCATAAAGATAAGTGCATCGCATTTTTTCAAACCACATTTGGAGGTCTTCCCGGTGTCAAAATTGGGCCCAGGATAGCTCGTTGGAAAGCTCTAGAAGTTGAAATTCCAAATATACCTTTTTTTCTAATTGGAGTTGATTTGCCTTGTCAAAATTTGATTTTCCCAAGACTGGTTAAAAAGTTCTGAATGAGGGTGCAGAAATGCAAATTGATGGTGCAGGCAACGTTTGGAGGCCTTCCTCAACTCCAAATTGAGTGCATGATAGATCATTGGAAATATCTCTCTGTCTATTTATCATTTGACTCATTAAGATAGTCATTTGGACACTCCAGCTATGAGAAAATGTGATTTTCCCAAGCTCCCTCCAAAAGTGCAGCAAACCTCTTTTAGCACCTGTGTTTTTGACAGTTTTATACAACCATGACACCGGTGTAAAAACTAAAGGAGTTTTTTCTTCTTGGACCTATGATGGACAAAAACCTCTCTCACTTTTATCAAATTCATTTTGGTTTGGTCGAAAACATAAGTTAAAGCAAAACTAGCCCTATGAGTGGCAAATGGCTTGACTCTTGGAATGATTTCCTAGAAAATTATGGAGACATGATGTTTATGAGTTTGAAGTGACCTCATACTTACTAATATGACCTACATTATGGCTCCTTTGCTCATATTCCTCTTTTTCATAGTAAACCCTAGCTCAGTGGGAGAGGAAATTAGGGTTTAGTGCTTGTGAACAATGATGACTTGGGCACCCTTGGGAAAAGACAACTCCCTTTGACATTTGATCAATTGCTGAAGTACACACTTTTTGTATTTGAAACTTGATGTGTAGGCATGTGGAACTCTGAGTTGGCAGCCGTGGGAGACTGAGTACTTATTACATTTGAACTGACTGAAGCAAATCATGAGTTTATTCTCGGTCACCTTCACACCTTCTGCTACCCTTTATTGAAAATGAGACAATGCAATGATTTGACCTAATGAAACCCTAGTGACCCTGTTAGCGCTCAAATCTACCTTAGGCTGAAATAAGGTAAACTCAAGGCCACATCAAACCAAGCTCAGCCTCGTAGCTAGCCCTACAAGGACAGGAGAGGGCTCTCTCCGGGTCTATCTCGATAAAATGAGCAATTGGGTGCGAGATGACTCTAGAATGGGAACTGATTTTAGGCTAGTAAATGGATAGGGGAGTTTGTTTTAAATTTTTTGGGTTTTCATTGGAGAAATGGGAAAAACAAATTTTGGGTCCGGGGATCAGGTCAGACCTTTGCAGAATTCAAGTTGGGGCGAGGTAGGAGATTTTCTTGATGCTTTTGATTGGATATATGGACGGATTAGAACAAAAAGGAGCTGAAGAGGGAAAAGAAGAACTTGGATCCTCTCCAAACAGTCGAAAACATGTAAAACTAAATGAATTCAAAGGCAGAGCACTGTAAACAATGGATTCAACCTCATCTACTCATTCATTTTAGTTTCAGAAGCATATGAAAGGAATGGCATACATTAAACATGAAGGAACTTACAATAAACTGAGAGAAAACACCATCAAGAACAGAACACCACAAGAATCCCAACAGGTGCCGCAAAACCTCTGATCTTTCCTTAGCCAAAATATGAAAAAATATGTACAATGGTGCCAAAAGTTTCCCAAGAGTCCAACCTGTAGAATGTCTCAAAAATTACAATATATAGATCACTCTAACCCCTTCCCATGCCTCTAGGGGTCTAATTCCTTCTTCAGGGATCAGTTTCAACCAAATTCTAATCAAGGAGCTAAAATCTAGGCAGCTAACAACTTGCCTCTAAAAGAGTGGAAACTGATTCATTTACATGATTTTCACTTTTTTGAGAGTGAATCTTCTAGAATAGGTAAAAATGAGCCAAAGTTACATGTCAACCATAAATTTACATCATGAAAACCCAAAAATTTCATCCACAAGAAAAACTGGTCCCAACTGGCCGAAATTCTGAGCTGGAAGTTGAAAATTCAGCCAAAAATTTAAGTGGGTAGCGCCCCTGAGCTGAGTGGGTAGCGCGCCTTTCAACCTGATTTTGAGGCACTTCCCGATATCCAAATTGAGATCATGATAGCTCGTTGGAAAGCCCTAGATGTTGGCTATCCAACCCAAGTGGAATTTCTCAATTTGGAGCTCATTTTCCCCTCCAAAACTTCATTCTCCCAGAAGTACTTCCTGCTGGTGCAAAAGGTGGCAGCAAGGTGGTTTTCATGGTGTTTTTGAGCTTTTTGACCATCCAGAATCTGATGAAATGCTTCGGCAATGCCTGAGGATGCATAAATTACCATGAAAAATCCAAAAATACAAAAATTTCCTTCAGCAAGTGTCCTGAAAAAAAGTGAGCATATGGGCGCGATACCCGCTTAACTGAAAAACCTGTTTTTAGACCAAAATATTTCAAAATGACAAAATTTTCTCCGAATTTGCTCAAATTCGGAGCAAAGACCCTCCATCATGTATCTTGCCCAGCCAACGAAGCCTCGGCCAAAATCCGGAGTGGATCAGGCCTTTTCCGCCGTTTTAGTGCTTCGCTCAACCTCCTCTTCAAAATCTTCATTCTCTCTTTGCAGACATGCATGCGAGCCCAATAATGGTTTACCACCTTTGCCACCTCTGTGAGGCCTCCGTGGCACATTACCCTCTGCTGTGGAATCACTATCTGACTCCTGCTCATAAACTGACTCTGTCTCTGACATGGCTTTGAACAAGATATTTGTAATATGGATGTTGATATAGGTGCAGTGAAAGCAAAGTTTTAATGTATGTTCAAAACCCAATAGATATCACCCATGTACCCAAGCATCACAGGAAAACAAAATCATAATGAGGATGACTCTGTTTTAATGACATAAAAACTATCACTATTTCGATCATAAGTGAGTTTGACAAATGAAAACCAAATGCAGATGTATGGTATAATTTTATAATGATGGCCAAAATTTGTCAAAGGGGCAACAAGTATGGGACTGTGTTTTATGAACTGGAGAATAGGGACATCATGACAGTAACCTTAGTGATACAAATGACCATGACAGTGGCAATATTATGGTGATGGCAGCAGTGATATGGTGATGGAGGCTTTATACTAGTCAACATGAAACTGTGCAAAAACATGAAAGGGCATGATAGCAATGATAAAATGATAATTGAGGGCGTGAGGATCATGTACATAACGTGCCAAGGCATGAGCACATTTACCATTCAAGAGTTTTCAAACTTTTCACAAAACTGTCCATATATTTCCAAAAACCCTTGAGGAATTATTTTGCATGTGAATGTAGGGTTTATATATTCTTCTCCAAACATGGCCTCTTTCCCAACATCAAAATCATCACAAACATGATAAAAATCTACTGAGCAATGATAAAAACCTATTTGCAATTAGCTGGAGTCGAATTGAATCAAAACTGGGCGCAAAACACAAATTTCTGGGCTCTGTTGCTAAGTGGGTAGCGTGCACCAAGTGGGTAGCGCCCGTTCAATTTAACACAGGCCGTGGCGCTCAAGTGGGTAGCGCGCCCCAAGTGGGTAGCGCGCAGCTCGTATGGGTAGCGCCCACCTCCAAACGCTGTCAACAATTCTGCAAATTGTCTTCGGCCTTCAAAAACTCGATTTCGACCTCTGCCTTGCGGATTTCTTACAAATGAGTTTGTTTGCCATGTTTTATACATGAAGAAAATATCTCATGCAATCAGATTTGATTTCAAATGTGTTTGATAACCCACTTTCATAATGTTTCTGCATTTTGACATTTGGCTATTTAATACAATGTTTCTCCTTTGGCTTTTCTGAATTTTGGACTGAAAATGCTTGTTGTCTTTTGCAGGGATGCGGCACTGTGGCTTTGGAAAAGATCAGAGGCTTGCACTGAAGCTTTCTGATAATGAAATAAATACAATTATTACAAAAATGAAATTAGACAATTTCTAGTTCCAAAACAGAGTTTTGGACTAGAAATGTCTTCAAATGCTTTTGATGATAAAAATGTGAAATAAAAACTTTGTGAAACCAACCTCATGGCCTGCGGGCTTTATGACATGTATGCAAAGGACTCGAAACCCTAGACTCTAAGACTAAAGACTCTTTTTAACAAAACTGATATTTAATGACCATGAATGAAATGACGATGAACTTCAGTAATTTTTTAGGAATTTTTAAATAGCCCTGCAGGTATAAGCATGAGGAAACACATGACAACCAGACCCACTCGTCAGTCAGTGGCATGCTCCTAGCGAAATGCAACGAAGTGGAACAAGCGAGACACCTAAAAATGAATATGCAACAAGCGAAATGATCACTGACGGAGGGCGGTAAGGACCGACTCTAACATTGGCTCCAATGGGGATGGTGGCTCCATGGAGATGCCAAGAACGGCAGATCTCTGGGAGAGCAGACCAGAGCCTTATCCATTGGGCAATGGAAACAAAAACTCAAACTGAAATGCATGACTGAAAACTGATGACTTGACGACACAAATTTACTCTCACTCAACTAAAAACTGACTCGATACTTAAACACAACTGACAAAATAGAAAAGATGCTCAAAGTAGAGCTTATTCACCTACTCTAATTGTTCTTTTCACCACCTGATCAAGTGTAATGGAACAACCAATGCAACCATGTAAGCATCCTGGCTGTTGTTTGATTTCTTCCCACATGCTTACTGATGCGCAGGAAAAGGAAAGAATTGAAAGGCAACTCCCATGGAAATTTTGAACCAAGTGGACTGCTGATAAACTTGCAAAGCACAAATTGACTGGATGACTGCAAGAATACTACGAATGGATCTTCATAAACATAGCTCTGGTCCAAATAATCTCCATACCTTGATCTTAAAATTTCTCTCACCTCTATGCTGTCTTTCTTTGGTGATTGCAACAAGCTGTCAAAAGGATCCTGAAACTCATGAATAACCAAACTTCGTTGCTGATTCCAAACTGAACAAAAGTCTCCTTCATAAATCTCCTCATATGAAAAATCTATTGAACAACACAATGAAATTGACTTTTGAACAAGATTACTATCAACATTATTTTTAGGCACATGGTTAGCTAATGGAGCAAAGTTTTTATAGCAAACATCATCCAACACATCAGCAATAGGATCATCAAAAACTTGAGAAGACTGCTGCACTGTATCCCTTGAAACTGTATGACATCCTACTGGCTGTTCATCTTTTCCTTGAGATATATTACGAAGATTCTGCCTTATAAACTGAAATTCTTCGAAACAAAAGGGTATAGAATCTTCCTGCATCATCAAATCATGTATTTCATCTTCCACAACTTCATCTGTAATCTGACCTTCAATTTCATTTGGTGGCTGCAAATCTGATGCTACAAGCTGCTCAAGAATTTCGTTATCTATCTCATCCTCAACATCAACACTGAGAGATTGTTGATTTCTTATAGGCTGCTCATTTGAAGATTTACTATGAAAATTTTCTCTCAACAACTGAAATGATTCAAAACAAAATGGTACGGAGTCACCTTGTATCATTTGATCACATGTACCAGCTTCCATGTCCTCATCTGCAACTTGACAATAAATGGCTTTCGGGGGCTGAAAATCTGAATATGAGAAGTTTTCGTTGTCCTCAAGACGATCCAGATCAAGACTTGTTGATGTTTGATTTCTGATTGCATGGAAGTTATCTCTAATGAACTGAAACGAATCAAAACAAAAATTCAAAGATCCTTCACTTACATCAAAATTTTCTGCACTTTCCTCATCATTGCCATAGCTGATATGCATTGGTTGATCACTGTACTCGAGCTACTGAAAGTGAACTTCCTCCTCGCACAAACTATCTGTTGATTCGTCTTCCAGATTAGCTTCTGTTTGGAGAACATAATCATCATCATACTGATCAAACTGAGGCAATTCATCATCAAACATACACATCATATCAACAGCTCTCTCTTCTTCACAATGATCTATAAAACAATCACTATGACAACTGGGATCAGAAAAAAAATGTTTTGGGTCAACCGCTTGTTCTTGAATGTCATTTTCATTTTTTGTAGTCATTTTCCGCACCATCTCTTCTACTGCATTTACCAATATGTCAATATTTACCTCTAGAGATGTCGATTTCTCCGGATCCATGTTTTTCAACTCTTCTTCCTTCAACCTTGCCCTTCGGATCAGAAAATGAGCCTCTACATTCACTGCCTTGTTCTGCATCTCGTGAAGTGTTGCAATATTATTTTCTCTCAGCTGAAACTCCATTTCCGGATCAAAGGCACCCGGGTAGTGCAAGAGAGCAGATCTAGGAGAAGGTCTTATATCAGCTGGCATCGAAAAATATACTTGGTTAAATCTGGCAGAAAACTGTTGTACTGTCTCCCCTGGCAATATTTTCAGCTGGTTATACTCCTCTATAATCAACAAAACGTTTTGTCTGATCATCCACCTGTCGAGGAAAACTGTGACGAACTGCTGGAAATCTGAGATGCTCGCATCAGGCAGGGCTTTAAACCAACTCTTCACTTGGCCTTGCAAAGAAAGAGCAAAAATTCTGATACTAACATCTTCCTCATCAACTTCAAAAAGATCTAGAAAAGTCTCAACATTCTGCACATGTTGCTCAGCGTTGACATTGTTACATTCACCATCAAATCTCGGTAGATATAGGTCATAATTTGCAGGAAAAGCATGAAGAACAGAAGGTAAAACAAGAGGTTTGTACCGATCTGGAATTTTACAAGGTGTAGGGGTATGTACAAGAGCTGCGGGATCAGTTTAATGTTCTTTAGGCTCATCACTCTGAAGAGAGTCATCATAAGATGTGGGAAAAGTAAGGAGACCAGGATCAAAGGGAAACTCAGCATTTACACTTTTTGAATAGGTCGAGTGAAGATTTTGATGACCTTTCTCATACAACAAACTTTGAAGAACTTTCAGGATAGCTTCAAGACCAGCGAAGAAGTAATTTACAAGAAAGCAGATTAGATCCTGAATACCATTCCACTTTAGATACCTAAACTTTGTGTAAGATCCTTCCATTTTCTCAGAGAAAGAGTCAGTCCTCCAGACTTTGAATTGGAGTCACCAGGTGAATGATTTCAGCCTTCTTATGTCTGATCGTTGTCCACCATCAACCATCAGATCTGAACTCGATACATGTACTGGGGAAATTTACAAGTTAAATGCTACGATTACAAGTTAAACCGGAGATCGACTGAAGCAGCGTTTATCTACTTCGCTGATGCATAGCAACAGCGTTTCGAAGGCTACCTGCCGTGACTTCAGACTCCGTCTATAACAAGCAAACGTTTTGAGTTTCTCCCCAGTATGGTCGCCACTATGTTAGCGCTCAAATCTACCTTAGGCTGAAATAAGGTAAACTCAAGGCCACATCAAACCAAGCTCAGCCTCGTAGCTAGCCCTACGAGGACAGGAGAGGGCTCTCTCCGGGTCTATCTCGATAAAATGAGCAATTGGGTGCGAGGTGACTCTAGAATGGGAACTGATTTTAGGCTAGTAAATGGATAGGGGAGTTTGTTTTAAATTTTTTGGGTTTTCGTTGGAGAAATGGGAAAAACAAATTTTGGGTCCGGGGATAAGGTCAGACCTTTGCAGAATTCGAGTTGGGGCGAGGTAGGAGATTGTCTTGATGCTTTTGATTGGATATATGGACGGATTAGAACGAAAAGGAGCTGAAGAGGGAAAATAATAACTTGGATCCTCTCCAAACAGTCGAAAACATGTAAAACTAAATGAATTCAAAGGCAGAGCACTGTAAACAATGGATTCAACCTCATCTACTCATTCATTTTAGTTTCAGAAGCATATGAAAGGAATGGCATACATTAAACATGAAGAACTTACAATAAACAGAGAAGAAACACCATCAAGAACATAACACCACAAGAATCCCAACAGGTGCCGCAAAACCTCTGATCTTTCCTTAGCCAAAATATGAAAAAATATGTACAATGGTGCCAAAAGTTTCCCAAGAGTCCAACCTCTCCAACCTCTGAAAATGATTGAGAAATTACATCATATAGATCATCCTAACCCCTTCCCACACCTCTAGGGGTCGAAATCCTCCTTCTAGGAGCAGTTCCAACAAATTTTAATCAAGGAGCTAAAATCTAGGCAGCTAACAACTTGCCTCTAAAAGAGTGGAAACTGATTCATTTACATGATTTTCACTTTTTTGAGAGTGAATCTTCTAGAATAGGTAAAAACAAGCCAAAGTTACATGCCAACCAACAATTTACATCATGAAAACCCAAAAATTTCATCCACAAGCAAAACTGGTCCCAACTGGCCGAAATTCTGAGCTGGAAGTTGAAAATTCAGCGAAAATTTAAGTGGGTAGCGCCCCTGAACTGAGTGGGTAGCGCGCCTTTCAACCTGATTTTGAGGCACTTCCTGGCATCTCAATTGAGCTCATGATAGCTCGTTGGAAAGCCCTGGATGTTGGCTATCCAACCCAAGTGGAATTTCTCAATTTGGAGTTCATTTGCCCCTCCAAAACTTCATTCTCCCAGAAGCACTTCCTGCTGGTGCAAAAGGTGGCAGCAAGGTGGTTTTCATGGTGTTTTTGAGATTTTTGACCATCCAGAATCTGATGAAATGCTTCGGAAATGCCTGAGGATGCATAACTTACCATGAAAAATCCAAAAATGCAAAGATTTCCTTCAGCAAGTGTCCCGAAAAAAAGTGAGCATATGGGCGCGCTACCCGCTTAACTGAAAAACCTGTTTTTAGACCAAAATATTTCAAAATGACAAAAATTTCTCCGAATTTGCTCAAATTCGGAGTGAAGACCCTCCATCATGTATCTTGCCCAGCCAACGAAGCCTCGGCCAAAATCCGAAGTGGATCAGGCCTTTTCCGCCGTTTTAGTGCTTCGCTCAACCTCCTCTTCAGAATCTTCATTCTCGCTTTGCAGACATGCATGCGAGCCCAATAATGGTTTACCACCTTTGCCACCTATGTGAGGCCTCCATGGCACATTACCCTCTACTGTGGAATCACTATCTGACTCCTGCTCATAAACTGACTCTGTCTCTAACATGGCTTTGAACAAGATATTTGTAATATGGATGCTGATATAGGTGCAGTGAAAGCAAGATTTTAATGTATGCTCAAAACCTAATAAATGTCACATATGTACCCAAGCATCTGGAAAAACATCATAAACAAAGTATGTGGGGATGACTACTGTTTATTGACATGAAAACTATCCTTCATTTCGATCATGAGTGAGTTTGACAAATGAAAACCAAATGCAGATGTATGGTATAATTTTATAATGATGGCCAAAATTTGTCAAAGGGGCAACAAGTATGGGACTGTGTTTTATGAACTGGAGAATAGGGACAATACGAAAATAACCATAGTGACACAAATGGCCATGACAGTGGCAATATTATGGTGATGGCAGCAGTGATAAGATTAGGGTGATGGTGGCTATAGACTAGTCAACATGAAACTGTGCAAAAACATGAAAGGGCATGATAGCAATGATAAAATGATAACTGAGGGCGTGAGGGTCATGTACATAATTTTCCAAGGCATGAGCACATTTACCATTCAAGAGTTTTCAAACTTTTCACCAAACTGTCCATATATTTCCAAAAACCCTTGAGGAATTATTTTGCATGTGAATGTAGGGTTTATATATTCTTCTCCAAACGTGGCCTCTTTCCCAACATCAAATTCATCACAAGCATGATAAAAATCTACTGAGAAATGATAAAAACCTGTTTGCAATTTGCTGGAGTCGATTTGAATCAAAACTGGGCGCAAAACACAAATTTCTGGGCTCTGTTGCTAAGTGGGTAGCGCCTGCTCAAGTGGGTCGCGCCCCCCAAGTGGGTAGCGCCCGTTCAATTTTACACTGGCTGTGGCGCTCAAGTGGGTCGCGCCCCTCAAGTGGGTAGCGCCCACTCAAGTGGATCGCGCGCCCTCCAAACACTGTCCAGAACTATGAAAACTTGTCTACGGCCTTCAAAAACTTGACTTCGACCTCTGCCTTGCGGATTTTTGGCAAATGAGTTTGTTTGTCATGTTTATATATGAAATAAATATCTCATCAAATCAGATTGCTTTTCAAATGTGTTCGATAACCCACTCTCATAATGTTTCTGCATTTTGACATTTGGCTATTTAATACAATGTTTCTCCTTTGGCTTTTCTGAATTTTGGACTGAAAATGCTTGTTGTCTTTTGCAGGGATGCGGCACTGTAGCTTTGGAAAAGATCATAGGCTTGCACTAAAGCTTTCTGATAATGAAATAAATACAATTATTACAAAAATTAAATTAGACAATTTCTAGTTCCAAAACAGAGTTTTGGACTAGAAATGTCTTCAAATGCTTTTGATGATAAAAATGTGAAATAAAAACTTTGCGAAACCAACCTCATGGCCTGCGGGCTTTATGACATGTATGCAAAGGACTCGAAACCCTAGACTCTAAGACTAAAGACTCTTTTTAACGAAACTGATATTTAATGACCATGAATGAAATGACGATGAACTTCGGTAATTTTTGAGGAATTTTTAAATAGCCCTGCAGGTATAAGCATGAGGAAACACATGACAACCAGACCCACTCGTCAGTCAGTGGCATGCTCCTAGCGAAATGCAACGAAGTGGAACAAGCGAGACACCTAAAAATGAATATGCAACAAGCGAAATGATCACTGACGGAGGGCGGTAAGGACCGACTCTAACAGACCCTATGATAAATTAAAGAAATTGACTCAATAAGTGACTTTTATTAAAAGTGGAATGAGAGAAGACTTGTTTTCAACATGATGAAGACATGGAAGAGGGTCAGCAGGCATATACTTGTGAAGGAAAATGGGACACTTGACAAGGACAACCACCATTGGAACAATTTTATATCATGACCTAATGGAATGATTGAAAAATTATTTAGAGTGGGACACCTAAGATGCACATGAAAAATGTTTTTTGATCCCTGGTGGAAGTATTAAAATACTGACACTAACACTAAGTATCCAAATAGTAATTAAATCGTGTTCATAAGGTTCTCTGAGGTTTGCAGGTTAAACAAATGATTTTAACTTATTTAAACAGATTTTGATGTGAGGTTAAAGCATGTAAATTTCTTTTATAACACTGTACATCAGTGAATAACAGAGAATAAAGCATCACATATGACAATACACAGCAATTTCATGAAGTAGTGCACCCCTCCTGGGCTACATCTGTTGGTCCAGCTCCCAATTGCATGTCCCTCACATATTATTGCTCAAAAATGGTAAGTACATGTGAATAAAAGCCTCAATGGCTATGCTCTCTATAGAAACATCTTTAGAATGCTTGAATCAGTTAGGAATGACTATTCATATTCAGAAAACAGAGAATGGATGCTCAATACACTGAAAACACCCTAGTGGCCCTGGTGGCTCCTTGACCTCTCCTGAAGCTAAACCTACACAAGATCACCTCTCTTGGCTCTGAAACTTCTGCCAATGTGTTTAGAATGTTGAGAATACCCAAAAATGACTATTCATTCATAAACAATGGTCGAATATCCAAAGAGTTATGACCAAAACAGTAAATTGCCCAATGTCCCTTAAAAAACTCCTCGAAAACTGGAGGAACTCTAGTTATTACCGATAATTTAGCATTGACCGCCAAAATTAGTGGTTCCACCAGCATCTCCGCCAGCTAAACCTTCAAAAATGGCAGTGGCAATAAATTTTAGTGGAGACCTGTGAACGTGCGGCGAAATAACTGCCGGAGTTAACAGTTTGGAGGCTGCCGGTTTGAATAACGTCATGGTTTCGAGCCTGAGGTCTCATGGAGTGGGTGCTGGCCCTTAGGGGCTAGCCCCCTTTTGTTGCCGGTGCAAAAAAATTGAAGTTTTAAATTGATGTGAATCCCGTTAAGGTTAAGATTCACCCAGGAGCCTAAGCGGTCGGGCGTTACGTTGTTGGGCGGGAGGTCTTGCGTTCGAACTCCCAAACTCTCAAAAGTTTTATAACGAATTTTCTCTCTGACCTGAGGCCATGTGGCACCTGTTGATTGGCCTAAAATTCTTAATATATATATTTTTTTTTTTTGAAATGTTTTTTTGACAAGTCAAATTTAGTCAAAGGTCTAGTTTTTAGAGTTTACTGGGATTTTCAAACTTTAATAACTTCTACATATGACCTCTATTTTTCAAACCCTTTGCAGTGCTAGAATCGCAGCAATGAGAACTTTCCGGTCACTCAAGTTGCAAACAATTTTGACCACTTTTAGTTTCGAAAATTTTTGGGCATTTTCGAACAATGGACATGATCTCCTGATCAGTTTGTGTCTTGCAATCTTGTGGAGACGAAATTTCAAGGGACATATTCAGACAGAGACTAGTCCATCATTAAATGTGGGGCATCGAATAATCTCCGATGCAGAGCTTTTCATTACAAAAAATGAATTCAGTGATGCAACCTTGTTAGGAGTTGGTAGTTTTGGAAAAGTGTACAAAGGAGCTTTAAATGATGGCACACTAATCGCTATCAAGCTTCTCAATCTAGAAAATGAAGGCTCTCAAAAGAGTTTTTATAGAGAGTGAAAAGTTTTTGGTAAAGTTAGACATCGGAATTTGATTAAGGTCATAACGTGTTATTCAGATCTCTGAATCAAATATTTGATATTTCCATTAATGCCGATTGGAAGACTAGAAAATTGGTTATATCTTGATGATGGAGAACAAAGTGATTTGAATTTGATTCAAAGGTTGAATATAGAAATAGGCATTGCCGAAGGCATGGAATATCTCCATCACCATTGTTTTGTTCAAGTGATTCATTGTGATTTGAAACCTAGCAATGTGTTGTTGGGTGAATATATGACTACATATTTAATAGACTTTGGCATTGCAACGATATGTTTTCCAAATAATGAAGTTGGAGCTCTCACTTCCAAAAATGCACTCAAAGAATCTACAGGGTAGATTCCCCCAGGTATTATTTAAACTATATACCATATTAAGCAATGTTATGTTTTTCTTATGTTTACTTAAAATTTTAAATCAAATTTAGAAACTTAAGATGAGAATCTGTGAATGCAAAATATGGAGTAGGAGGACAAGTTACAACAAAAGGCAATGTTTATAGATATGGAATAGTGCTATTGGAAATGTTCACTACAAAGAAGCCCACTCACAACATGTTTTTGGATGGAATGAATTTGCAAAAATGGGTGGGTAGAAAGTTTCCAGACCGAGTACAAGAAGTGGTGGACATGGGTTTATTGAGGAGGACTAATAGGTGCAACGAAGAAGATAAGGATCTCAATTGCCTCAGATCACTGATAAATGTGGGTTTTCTTTGCACAAATGAACCTCCTCAAGGGAAACCTACTATGATGGGAATTCTAGGCACACTGCAAAACATCAAAGACACTTTTTTGAGCCATACTACCATTCCAAAATTCCAATCCAATCTAACACATTTTTTTGGGTAGTAAAAGTACTACTATCAACAACATTTGTAAAGGCCAAATTTCTTCCACATATTAGTCTATTCTAACAAAATGGTAGTTGTGCTACTAAACCATGAAGCAATGTGAGTCTTATTTCCTATGGTAGTTGTGTTACTAAGCGATGAAGTAATGTGAGTCTTATTTCCCTTGTTTGTACATAAATATTTGATTAAAGTGGTAGTTATGTAACTGAACTATGAAAAATTTTAGTCTTATTTCCCTTGTTTGTTGTTAATTGGATGCAAATGTGAACAATAGAGTTAGATTCACTATGAATGGTGTTTTAAAAATGTATTTATGGTTATGAAATTTCTTATTCTATCTTTAAAAAATTATATTCAATATCTTTACATCTATAATTGAATGTATCGTTGTTCTAGTTAAATGTATCACACTCTTTTGGTATTAAATACATAAGGAGTTTTGTATTTCTTTCAAATGAAAAAAATGTAGAAATATATTTTAGTTCTAGAAACTATTGAAAAAACTATTACAAGTATCACTCTTCTAATTGAATGTCACACTCAATGTATTACACTCTTTTGATATTAAATACATAGATTTTTATATTTTGAATATTTCTTTCAAATGATTAAAATATATAAATATATTTTAGTTCCATAAATTATTGAAAAAACTGAAAAAACTATTACAATGAATATAATTCTAACAGATGAATATAACTATTTCTTTCATATGATTAAAATATAGAAATATATTTTAGTTCCAAAAATTATTGAAAAAACTGAAAAATAAAATAAAATAAACTATTACAATAAATGAATATAACTATTGTTGTTTAGTTTTTTTATATAACTCTTTAAAAATTGTCATAACCACCATAAAAATGATGCTACTAGCCAATTTAAAACAAATTCAATTAACACACGTCTATGACAATTCAGAAATTAAAGGAAAAGTCACAATTTAGACAAATATTAGCTTTATGTAATCATAGCTCACAAATTATATCATGCCCCATCTTTAAAATATTATTTTCATAATATGATACCAGGAAAACATATGGCTTTCCTATCATTCAATAAATTAGTAAATTTCATTTTTAACAAAATGTGTTTTATATTTCAAGGAAAACCTATGGCTTTTCTATCATTCAATAAATCAATAAATTTTCTTTTAAAAGTAAGGTAAATTTCATTTCCTTTTAAGAGTAAGGTATTAAAAGGAATATGTGTTTTATATTTTAAAATATAAATATTTTATAAATATAAATATGTTATAAATATATATTATGTTTTATATTTTAAAAAAGATATATATTTAATAAGAATAAAGTTTGAGAGGTCTAGTTTAATTATATTATCAAATTAGATTGTTATTGTTGATCATATCAGCCCTCTATTTAAATTTGGACAAACAATCCTACCTAAACCCTTTAAATCCCCTCATTCTGCCTTGCAAAGTTCTTTGTCTGCTTAGCATTGCCATCTCTTACCCCTAAATTACGTTAAAAAAGGGCCAAAAAACTATGTTTTCCATGTGATCGGGCCTTAGCCCCTTTCGGCCAAGCCTCCGCTCCTTTTCCTCCACATGATCGAAAGCTGAAACCGAATGCTAGCCTCAAAGGCGCTTATCGTGTATGAATATCGGGCATGCCCACAACCGCTAATCTGTACAGATCTAACGGCATTCACAATGCTCCACCATGCCTGTGGCCCACTCGTTTCATCGCCCAAACTGCATCTCAGCCGTCCGTTCACCTGCAAATCCGACGGTCTGTATCTCATTTGCCCCGGTGGTCCCCACCGCGCACTACTCCAAAACCAGGTGGTATGTATGGCACCGCCTTTCGGTGGTGGGTGGTGATTCTTGTTTGGCCAGCGATTCCACACGCCGCCCGACACGTGGCTCAGCGCACTATTGCAAAACTGCCCTCCATCGCACGTTATTGTTCGACCAAGGATACGGAGCGATATGCATATCAGTCATCCGATCCGGGGCGATCCATCCGATGGTCATCGTGCTCCGAAGCTACACGAGATTTAACACAAGGAAATCATACTCCTGGACCACTATCAGTTGCCCCCGATGCCATTTAAACCGTCGATCTCCTCCTGAGATCGGATGGTCCAGATTTCATAAACACCTGCCGTTGACCCGGTTCTACCACGTCATCATTCCACGTGTTTTTATCACGTTGTCATATGTTCCCCTATATGTTTCGTTCAATGGTCAAGTGTCCATGCTTTACGTTTAAAACTCACCACAGTCTGCCAACTTTCACCATGGCCACCTTCCACTGTAACGCTGCATTTGCTATCATTGCCCTGCATTTTCCCACCAGTCCACCATGCTGCGCTTCCATCCTCATAATCCCCACTACATCCACCATCCCAATCATGGTTTTCTTAACACTTTTTTGGATTTTGCATGGTTACAACGACGGAAAATTGCCATGATTCACAACCTCCATTACAGAAGCTGAATGCATCAAAGGACCATTTTTCAGAGGTAGAATTTATGGACCAAGGCCTGGGAGGCTGTTACGACATGGCTTTCATTAAAGAAGTAGGGGTAAAATCTATCAAACCCTCCAGAGTCATTCAAAGCATAGATTTTGCAATCAGAGATATTAATGTTGCCGCAGAGAGTATCAGTGGGAGATCAAGGAATTTGGTGTTCAGCATTGAAGATTTTAAATCTTAATTCAGGGTTTAGATGGCAGAGGGTACAATGCACAAGAAACAATACCCTCCAGGTTTCATTTCAGCAGAATTCTCTTTCAGGAAAGGACAGAATGTTTATGTGATTTTACTTCTTTGTCGTGTTCCTGAAGAGACTTTCACCCAATGCATTTATTTCAGAAAGTAGGCAGCAGGGTACATACAGCACAACATAGTCATTCAGTAGTATGGGCGCGAATGTTTCTACCATTTTGTCTTAATTAGGCAAATTAAATGTTCATCACCTACCTCTTTTACTGGGTTTTTTGTTTCTTCTATAAAACTTGAGGAGAACGAATTACTGAGGGTTCCAGATTTATCATAAAATTGTGCAGTAAGAGAATTTTTGTATACATTTTGTTGAACTCTTGTATGAAGGCTCAGAGCCTGTGGGGTTTCAGTGAGGAGGAGTTCTATCTGTAATGAGGATTCTGGTCTTTGGTATTTCACAGTGTGTAACTTCTCCTTTTATGTGTCAATTTAATTGTTCATCTTGTTTCCATCCATATTCCTGTATCATGTTTTGGAATGAGAGTGGCTCACTGTATCTAGCACGAATTTATCCTATTTGATACTCATGCTAGAATCATTCAAGCACTTTAAATATGTCTCATGCATGATATACTATTCCATTTTCACTTCTACCATACTTTTGCTATATTAGCTTCTAAGGAATGTTATTTTTAAAACACTGCTATTATGTATGGATTCTTAAATTGGTAAGCCCATTCATAGTGATATGTGTATCTGGATATCATCTATATGACAGCTAGTATTCTCTCACTCCTTATCACACAGTAAACACCTTCAGATTATTTATCTCTGTGAAGTATTTCTGAACCGGCCCGCTTTACAGTAAATTGTCTCTGAATTGTCTGATGCTTTTATGTTAGAGTTTTACATCTTGCCTCTGCAGTGTCTCTTTTCCCGTGTTAAGTTTCTATAAGTTCTGGTCCCATTCAAATTAATGTCCTTGTTTACAAGAGATAGCATGAGAGCCTTCTGTTGATAACTCCCCAGTTATATTATACGCTCCTTGCTATATATAAGATGTCCTAGGCACTGGTCTATCTCAACTCTAGGCTGTCTCTAGGAGCAACAACATCTTTCTGGCGCCATTTCCGGGGACGAAGTTAAGAAAATTAGAATCCCTGGGACTCGACAAAAGCTTATTCACTCTCTAAATAGGTGAGCATGGAGAGTTGAGAGTTGTAGATCCCTCACCTTGGCGACTCCACATTTGTTTATCAGATAAATTCATTTGCAATCCTGGCTCCCCGTAAGCCACACCTGAGGTCAGATACGTCTCAGCCAAAGACACCTTCAGTGTCTGACCTAGAGAAGATCATACATAGGAGAATTTGGAAAGAAAGGCGATCAGCACGCACTGAAATCCCTAGATTTTCTGTAGAAGACTATCCATCCTCTTCCTCTCAAGAAGTACAAGTAGAAAATACCTACTCCACTGAGGAAAATCTCGAATACTACTCAGATATCCCACCCTAGGGAGGTGTCAGAGCTAAATATAACCTTCATCCTACTCCTGAAGTCGAAGAGGTAAAAGAATTCACCGAAGTATCTGCCATTAACCGTGAACTATTCCCATCAACACCTCAGGCTGTTGTGCAATATATTCGTATTGTTATTCATACTCCACTTCCACCTCCTCCTCTTCCTCCATTTATACATCGGACTGTTGTACTACCCCCACCTCCTCCAATGGCCAATGTTCCAGCTTTCTTGTTGAATAAATATGCTCCCCTAGCATTACCCCAAGTGTTGAATGATATGCCACAGGATTATTTGAATATCTTGCCCAGATTCAATGGTGAAAATGAGATTGATGCTCAAAAACATCTTGAGACCTTCTACTCTTTCGCAGAAAACTTTAATGTAGAACATTTGGATGTGGTCCTAAGAATGTTTGTTCAATCTCTATATGGTGAAGCCAGAAAATGGTTTAAGACAATAGGAAATCGTTCCATAACCACTTGGGACGAAATGGAAAACACTTTTCTCAGAAAATGGGGAGAGAAGAAAGATCATGGGCATTGTCTAACTGAATTCAATGCACTCAAGAAAAAACATAATGAAGGGGTGTCAGAGTTTATCAAGAGATTTAATAAGTTGTATCAAAGCCTTCCTCCTGATATGAAACCACATCAAAATGCTGCTAAAGTTGTTTTTATAGCAGCCTTTGACTTAGATTTTGGTTTCTCTCTGAGAGAAAGAAATCCTACCACCCTAGATGATGCTCAGATAGATGCTCTAGAGTTGGAAGAAAATTTTTCCTCCACGGGTAAATCAAAGGGAAAATCTGAACAAGATACTAGAAGAAGGGGCAAAGAGGAGGTATCTACCTCTAATCAGGACAGAGACTCAGAAAAAATGGAAGAAATGAACAAAATGATCAAGAACCTTTCTAATAAGCTGGTCAGACTTGAACTGGAGGCCAAGAATTCAACCTCCAAGAATTTACAAAATGCTCCAAACAAGGGTTATAATCCTCAATATAGGAAACCACCCCTGCAAATATTACAAAAGGAATGGAAGGAGAAGAAAGATCAGGTACCACACCCATTATACTTGGAAGTTCCAGCAGATAATCCTGTTGAAGATGCTGCATATGAGCTAGAGGATGCAAATCTTGCTTTTTCAAACAGTGATGAAGTAGAATGTCCCTTTCAAGGAAATGATGAAACCGAGTTCTCATTGCATGAAGAAGAGAAGGTTAGAGACACATAAGACTCAGAAATTGATTATTATTGTAAACAATTTGCTGATTTTATGCAAGCACATTTCAATAGAAGATATGATCTCAGATCTTCTAGGAAGAGGACTCGTACTCAAGACCAAGAAGAGGAGCCTCCCCAGAAGGAAGCGCCTGCTCAGAAGTAATCACCAATGTAGAAAGTCACAGACAAAGGTAAGAGTCCTCTAAACAAACCTCTGCAGTCTAATGATCAAATTCCTTCCTCTTCAAAAGTAGTCACTCCCCCTAATGCCAAATCTGTGTCAAAAGAAGTCAAACCCTCAGCTGAAAACAAAGAGTCAAAAGATGTTGTAATAGAAAATTCCTCCCCTACTTTTAGCCTGCAAAAGGAACTTGAGAAGGTCAAAATCCCAGTTCCCTTGACTGAACTGTTGAAACATCTAGCATACCAAGCTCAAGTCACCTCTTTTATGCTCCCTCCAGAAGCAGCACTCATCCCAGATAGTCTCAACCTTCAAGAAGAAAGACCCATGGTTGTATTCGGCCCGCATGTTGAGGAGTTAGATCCATCTACTCCTCCCTTCTATGTGTCTCTAGTGGTTCATGACTTGCTATTACATAACTGCATGTTAGATTCTGGAGCTTCCCATAATCTTATGCCTCTGTCAGTCATGGAACAACTAGGATTAAAAATCACCCGTCTGTACAAACACCTCTATTCATTTGATTCCAAAAGAGTTAAATGCTTAGGGATGATCAAGGATTTGGTGGTCAATTTGGCCCAAATCCCAGCAAAAAGTGTGGTAATGGACATCGTGGTGGCTGACATCCCAGCTCGCTTTGGCATGCTGCTGTCAAGGTCCTGGGGAACAAAAATTGGTGGGTCTATCAAATTGGATTTAACATATGCCACTATCCCAGTTTTCGGTGGCCAGGAGAGGAGGTTATACAGAGAAACTAGATTTGTCAAGATGGTTACTAAAGCTGACAGCTCCGTAAATTCACCAGTCTACAGCAAAGAAGGAGATTTTTCATGCTTGATGCTGGAAGAAGATCAAGATTATGCTCACGAGTCATCCTTCTATCAGATCAAGACTGAGCAGCTTTTAGAGGGCCATGAAGCAGGGATCTGGACACTACATTTTGACGAAGCAAATTCAAGAGAAGGTAATGGAGCCGGAGTACTATTGATTTCTCCTACAGGCAAATGGGTGCCATTGTCTTTTAAAATGGAATATGAAACTACTAATAAAGTAGCTTAATATGAAGCATTGTTGTTAGGATTACAGACAGCCAGGAGCATGGGTATACAAAGTTTAAAAGTTCTGGGAGATTCTGAGCTGGTGGTCAGACAAGTCAGGAATCAGTTTCAAACCAAGCATCTGCGGCTGAGGGCTTACAGGAATGAAGTTTGGGACATGGTGGAGAACTTCTTCTCAGCATTCAATGTCGAGTTCATGCCATGGGAACAGAATAGAATGGCAGACTCTCTTGCTATGGCTGCCAGCACATTCCGTCCACCTCACAACCCCCTCTTAAGATATGAAATTGAGGTATGTTATCGACCATCAATCCCAGATAATATCAAGAACTGGCAGGTATTTGAAGATGAAGAACAGATGAAGAGATTCCTGGAAATAGTAGGGGAATTCTCAAATATGGAGATTGATGATTATGAAGAAGAGACAGTTGAAAATAATCCAGAAAGTAATTGGGAAGAAAAAATGGCAAGCAATAAAGTGTTGCAATTGAAGGGAAACATTATACCTAGAGGGATGGTGCCTCTAGAAAGATTATTTGACAAAAATGATATCCCACTGCAGCCAAGAAAATTGGTAGAGGAAAATCAGGTAGAAGACCTGAATCTGGGTACCGATGTTGAACCCAAAATTGTAAAAATATCCAAGAAGGTCCCAAAAGAATATAAGGAGCTATACCTGAAATTATTTCAGTCTTACAAAGATGTATTTGCATGGTCTTATCAGGACCTAAAAAATTTTGACATCAGTATAATGCAGCATAAAATTCCTCTGAGGGGAGATGCAAAACCTCATAAGTAGAAGCTTAGACAGATAAATCCCCTGCTGCTTCCCTCCATTGAGAAGGAAATTAAGAAGTTGTTAAAGGTCAAAATAATTGCACCACTAACGTACTCTGAATGGGTGGCAAACCTGGTCCCTGTCCGAAATAAGAATGGAGAAATAAGGCTATGTGTTGATTTCAGGAATTTGAATAGAGCATCCTTAAAAGATAATTATCCACTACCCAAAATGGATCACATTCTGCAGAAAGTGGTTGGAGCTTCTAGGATGTCAATGATGGATGGGTTTTCTGGTTATAATCAAGTGGCTGTACTTCCAGAAGATCAGAATAATATTGCTTTCACCACGCCATGGGGGACATTTATGTATGCTAGGATGCCTTTCGGGTTGATCAATGCAGGGGCCACTTTGCAAAGGGCCATGCACATTGCTTTTGTTGGGGAGCAGGATAAGTTTTTGGTCGTCTACCTTGATGATATAACTGTGTTTTCAAAGGATGATACTAAGCACATTGAGCATTTGTGTAGAACTTTTGATAAATGCAGAAGGTATGGTCTCTCCCTCAATCCACAAAAGTCTTTGTTTGCATTAGAAGAGGGTAAACTTTTGGGGCATATTGTGACTAAATATGGGGTGAAAATAGACCCTAAGAGGGTAGAGGTTATAAATGGCATTTCTCTCCCTAGAAATAAGAAGGAGGTGCAGGTGTTCCTAGGGCGCATCAATTTTCTAAGAAGGTTTATTCCTAACTATGCTGAGATAGTTAGACATATAATATACATGCTAAAGAAAAGTAACGAGGTGAAGTGGTCACAGGAATCACGAGAAGCTTTTACCAGGATAAAAAATGCTTTTGCAGAAGCCCCTGTGCTAGCTGGACTAGATTATACAAAACCTTTTATGATCTTTTCATTTGCATCACCTCATACAGTGGCAGGAGTTTTGTTTCAGAAAAATTAAGAAGGGTATGAGCAGCCCATTGCTTTCTTCAGTCAGGTGCTTCGTGATGCAGAATTGAAATATAACATATTGGAGAAGCAAGCATACACCCTAGTGAAATCCCTTAAAGCATTCCGCATGTATGTTTTGCAGCCCCACATCACTGCATTTGTGCCTACAACAGCTATAAAGGATGTCCTAATTCAAGGAGATAGCGAAGGAAAAATGGGGAGGTGGATTACAAAAATACAGGAATATGATCTGGATATCCGTCCTACCAAACTGATCAAAGGACAGGGGCTAGCCAAAATCTTATCTGAATCAAACTATCAGGCTTTGGGTATAAATTTTTCTACGATAGCAAGTGGAGATTTTTTGAAGGAAAAAGAGCAGCAGGGAGTGGAGATAGTTACTCAGAAAGCACACATGAAATATCTCACAAGCCCGTGGTACAAAGAGATAGTGGAATATCTCCTCACCCTCAGCTACCCTCCAAGCTGTGATAAACCTAAATACAGAACCCTAAGGTTGAAATCACAGAAATACATAGTTGCTAACAGCCAGCTATACTGGCGAGATCCTTCAGGCATCCTACTCCTGTGTCTCACAGAGGATGAAGTAGAGGGTATAATGGCTGAATTTCATGAAGGAATTTGTGGGGGCCATTACAGCTGGAGAGCCACTGCTCACAAAATACTGAAGGCTGGCTTCTATTGGCCCAAACTATTTGGAGATGTTTTTGCATGGGTCAGAGCTTGTGAGAAGTGCCAAAAATTTGCTGAAAGACAGAAATTGGCAGCTCTGCCTTTGATTCCCGTTCATGTAGACGAACCATTCAGGAAATGGGGAATTGACTTCATAGGTGAAATACATCCACCCTCAAGTGGGCAGCATAAATGGATATTAACAGCTACAAATTATTTCACTAAATGGGTGGAAGCCATACCTGCAAGGAATGCAACAGATGTCTTGATAATAAAATTTATGGAAGAAAATATCATATCCAGGTTTGGCTGTCCTGCTAGGATAGTGACTAATAACGCCCAAGCCTTCAAATTTGCAAAATTTGTAAGCTTCTGCCAGCAATATAATATTACACTAAGTCACTCTACAGCCTACTATCCACAAGGAAATGGCTTGGCAGAGTCTTCGAATAAAACTCTGGTGAGGGCCCTGAAGAAGACTATAAATGAGAATCAGAAAATTTGGGATTCCCAATTTAAATTTGATCTGTGGGCTAATAGAATTACCAGCAAGAGAGCGACTGGGAAGTCCCCCTATGAATTGGTATATGGGCGAGCAGCAGTATTCCCTATACAATTAGCCTTACCAGTAGCCCGTTTCATGCAGGAAAGTTAGGAAGAGCCAAATGATATGATCAGGAGAATAAACCAGCAGGTGGAATTGGAAGAAACACGTAATCAAGTAAGTCAAAGGCTAACTGGATATCAGGAGAAGATGAAATACCTTTTCGATCAGCATGCCAAGGACAAGAAATTGCAAGTTGGTGATTTGGTTCTCAGATGGGACATCTGAAGAGCTAAAAAGGGGAAACATGGTAAATTTGACCCCCTCTGGTTCGGCCCGTTTAAGATTGTGGAACAAGGAGGCAACAACACTTTCAGGTTGGAGAATTTACAGGGGGACTTGCTCGACGCCCCTATAAATGGTCAATTCCTTAAGCCCTACTTCCAGTTCCAATTCAGGCTGAGACAACCTGATGTACCATATTGTATATTAGCTTCTGTTTCTATTTTTGTTTGGATAATGTGGGTGTCGTGACGAATCGTGAAGTGAAAATTCGAGATGCTGAATAATAGAGCCTACATAGAAGATGATCAGGAAGTCTGCGAAGTTCTCGACACATCCAGGGATGAACGTGTCATCCCCAGCTGGAGCCAATGTTGATCATATCAGCCCTCTATTTAAATTTGGACAAACAATCCTACCTAAACCCTTTAAATCCCCTCGTTCTGCCTTGCAAAGTTCTTTGTCTGCTTAGAGTTTCCATCTCTTACCCCTAAATTACGTTAAAAAAGGGCCAAAAAACTTTGTTTTCCATGTGATCAGGCCTTAGCCCCTTCCGGCCAAGCCTCCGCTCCTTTTCCTCCACATGACCAAAAGCTGAAACCGAGTGCTAGCCTCGAAGGCGCTTATTGTGTATGAATATCGGGCACGCCCACAACCGCCGATCTATACAGATCTAACGGCATTCGCAATTCTCCACAACGCCCGTGGCCCACTCCTTTCATCGCCCAAACCGCATCTCAGTCGTCCGTTCACCCGCAAATCTGATGGTTCGCATCTCATTTGCCTCGGTGGTCCCCGCCGCACACTACTCCAAAACCAGGTAGTATGTATCGCACCACCTTTCGGTGGTGGGTGGTAATTCTTGTTTGGCCAACGATTCCATACGCCGCCCGACACGTGTCTCAGCGCACTATTGCAAATCCGCCCTCCATCGCACGTTATTGTTTGACCAAGGATACAGAGCGATATGCATATCAGTCGTCCGATCCGGGGCAATCCATCCGACGGTCATCGTGCTCCGAAGTTGTACGAGATTTAACACAAGGAAATCGTACCCCTAGCCCACTGTCAGTTTCCCTCGACGCCGTTTCAACCGTCGATCTCCTCCTGAGATCGGACGGTCCAAATTTCATAAACACCCACCGTTGACCCAGTTCTACCACATCATCATTCCACATGTTTTTTTTGTGTTGTCATATGTTCCCCTATATGTTTCGTTCAAAGGTCAAGTTTCCATGCTTTACGTTTAAAACTCACCACAGTTTTCCAACTTTCACCATGGCCACCTTCCACTGTAACGCTGCATTTGCTATCATCGCCCTGCATTTTCCCACCAGTCCACCATGTTGCGCTGCCATCCTCATAATCCCCACTGCATCCACCATCCTGAGCATGGTTTTCTTAACACGTTTTTAGATTTTGCAGGGTTACAGTGGCGGAAAATTGACATGATTCACATCCTCCATTACAGAAGCCGAGAATGCATCAAAGGTCCATTTTTCAGATGTAGAATTTATGGAGCAAGGCCTGGGAGGCTGTTATGACACAGCTTTCATTAAATAAGCAAGGGTAAAATCTATCAAACCCTCCAGAGTCATTCAAAGCATAGATTTTGCAATCGAAGATATTAATGTTGCGGCAGAGAGTATCAGTGGGAGATCAAGGAATTCGGTGTTCAGCATTGAAGATTTTAAATCCTAATTCAGGGTTTAGATGGCAGAGGGTACAATGCACAAGAAACAATACCCTCCAGGTTTCATTTCAGCAGAATTCTCTTTCAGGAAAGGACAGAATGTTTATGTGATTTTACTTCTTTGTCGTGTTCCTGAAGAGACTTTCACCTAGTGCATTTATTTCAGAAAGCAGGCAGCAAGGTACATACAGCACAACATAGTCATTCAGCAGTATGGGCGTGAATGTTTCCACCATTTTGTCTTAATTAGGAAAATTAAATGTTCATCACCTACCTCTTTTACTGGGTTTTTTGTTTCTTCTATAAAACTTGAGGAGAACGAATTATTGAGGGTTCCAGATTTATCAGAAAATTGTGCAGTAAGAGAATTTTTGTATACATTTTGTTGAACTCTTGTATGAAGGCTCAGAGCCCGTGGGGTTTCAATGAGGAGGAGTTCTATCTGTAATGAGGATTCTGGTCTTTGGTATTTCACAGTGTGTAACTTCTCGTTTTATGTGTCAATTTAATTGTTCATCTTGTTTCCATCCATATTCTTGTATCATGTTTTGGAATGCGAGTGGCTCACTGTTTCTGGCATGAATTTATCCTAGTTGATACTCATGCTAGAATCAGTCAAGCACTTTAAATATGGCTCATGCATGATATACTGTTCCATTTTCACTTCTACCATACTTCTACTATATTAGCTTCTGTGGAATGTTATTTTTAAAAGGTTGTTATTATGTATTATTCTTAAATTGGTAAGCCCATTCATAGTGATATGTGTATTTGGATATCATCTATATGATAGCTAGTATTCTTTCACTCCTTCTCACATAGTAAACACCTTCAGATTATTTATCTCTGTGAAGTATTTTTGAACCAGCCCACTTTACAATAAATTGTCTCTGAATTGTCTGATGCTTTTATGTTAGAGTTTTACATCTTGCCTCTGCAGTGTCTCTTTTCCCGTGTTAAGTTTCTATAAGTTCTGGTCCCATTCAAATTAATGTCCTTGTTTACAAGAGATAGCATGAGAGCCTTCTGTTGATAAATCCCCAGTTATATTATACGCTCCTTGCTATATATAAGATGTCCTAGGCACTAGTCTATCACAACTCTAGGATGTCTCTAGGAGCAACAATAGTTATGATTAACCAAATTCATTGGCACAAGTTAGAGAGCTAAAAATTTTAATCAAGCTCTAATTAGATACCAGGAAATCATATGGCTTTCCTATCCTTCAATAAATCAGTAAATTTCATTTTTAACAAAATATGTATTTTATATTTCAAGGAAAACCTATGGCTTTTCTATCATTCAATAAATTAGTAAACTGTATCTCCTCTTAAGATTAAGGAATTAAAAAGAATGTGTTTTATATTTCAAAATATAAATATGTTATAAATATATATTATGTTTTATATTTTAAAAAAGATATATATTAAAAAAGTATAAATTTTGAGAGCTCTAATTTGATTATATTATCAAGTTAGATTGTTATGATTAACCGAATTCATTGGCACAAGTTAGAGAGCTAAAATTGTTAATCAGGCTCTAATTTGATCATATTATCATCAAATTAGAATTGTTAATCAAGCTCTAATTTTATCATATTATCATCAAACTAGAATTATTATGTTTATTATTATGTTTGAGAACTCTAATTTGATCAAATTATCATCATGATTAACAGAAATCATAGGCTCATATTATCATCATATTAACAAAAATCATAGGCACAATATTAAGAGCTCTAATTTGATCATATTATCATCATGATTAACATGAAATCATAAGCACAATGATTAACAGAAACATAAATCATAAGCACAAGTTTGAGAGCTCTAATTTGATCATGATTAACAATTAACATAAACAGAAATCATATGCACAAGTTTGAGAGCTCTAATTTGTTCATATTAGAGCACAATGATTAACAAAAACAAAAATCATAGGCACAAGTTTGAGAGCTCTAATTTGATTATATTATATTATCATCATGATTAATGGGAATCATAAGCACAAATTTGAGAGCTCTATTTTGATTACATCATATTATCATCATGATTAATAGAAACCATAGGCAAAAATTTTGAGAGCTCTAATTTGATTATATTATCATGAATGATTAGAAAAATCATAGGCACGTCCATATGAATGAGAGAATTGTTATGATTTATGATTAAATTATTATGATTTATGAGAGAATTTGTTGGCAATATGATGCAGAGTGTTGTCCTTGATGGCAACCCACTGAATAAAGATGAAGACATGCGACTATTGACATGTGTTGTCCTTGATGGCGAACCACCTGATGAAGTTATTCTTGACCTGTTGGACTTGGTAAATGATGTTTGCTAGCCATATGATGCTGAGTGTTATCCTTGAATGGCATCCCACTTGATGAAGATGATGGCAACTTACTTGATGAAGTTGTGCTTAATAGAATATGTTCTTCATGAAGTAAATCTGATGTATCTACAGTGTGTACAGAAGGCAATGATGAAAGGAATTCAGCATGTGCTAAATATTGATGAAAAGAGTATGTCTCTAGGCATACGCGGATCTGCCTAGGGGAAGTCGCGTATGCACGCGGGAATAAACGTTCCAAGTCACGTATGGGCAAAAGCGCTCTTAAAAGTGCAAAACCAGGGGTAACCACCATGGTATTGACCCATTGTATTGGGTAATGATTCGTCTAAATGACCCCGTCCAGGAATACCATCGGAAGTAATGTAGTTTTGGGCTCATGGTATTGTTTTGGCTCATGGTATTGAAAAAGGGTAAACCTATATAAGGAGAAGAAATTCATTGTGCAAATCATGTGTGTGGGAGCAAGATGTCTGAGCTTGAATGAATACTTCTCTGTGAAGTATATCTGTATGGAAAGGGTAAAGGTTTGATGATAGATCTGAATCTATGATGCACCTATGAAGAAATGATGAAGCGGGATATCTAGATCTGAAATATATTTGTATCTACTAGATCTGTTTATGGAGTGATTAGATCTGTGATGAGGCGAACATCTGTCTGAAGTAAAGGGTTGAATCTGAACTGAATATCTAATCTGAAGAAGTATGTAGCTCTTTAATGGTTGAAGATCCATATGCTAGTTAGCCGCAGAGGAAGCGCGTATATACGCGGCTTCGCTGAAGAAAAAGCGCGTATGTGCAGTGAAGTTTGTACAGATGTATACGCTGGTTGATGTGGACGGAAGAGCGTATATACGCGACATCAGTGAAATGAAAGCGCGTATGCAAACTAGGGTTTGCTGAAGTATGGGGTATGAAATGCCTGATCTGATCTGTTGTGTATTAGCTATCTGTTGTTGATATTTGACTGTGCTTAAATGTATGGAGAGGGTCTAGTCTAAAAATATGATGAAACGTGGCCTGCAAGTTGTGTCCTAGAGGAAGCTTTGGATCCAATGTGAAAATTGATGAAACGTGGTCCATAGAGGTGCTGAGGGTTGTAGCCTTCAGTCAGGGGGTCGTAGCTCCCTTCCAGGTGAGGTTGGTAAACGAGATCGAGGGGTCGTAGCTCCCTTCCAGGTGAGGTTGGTAGCGAGATCGGGGGGGTTGGCTCCTTCCGAGTGAGGAGCCAGTAAATGAGATCGAGGGTCGTGGCTCACTTCCGGGCGGGGGGGCCCCGGCGCGAGATCGGGGGGGGTCGTAGCTCCCTTCCAGGTGAGGCTGGTAAACGAGATCGGGGGGTCGTGGCTCCCTTCCAGGAGAGGCTGGTAAACGAGTCAGGGGGTTGGAGCTCCCTTCCAGGAGAGGCTGGTAAACGAGCGCAGGTGGGTGCCTGCGTGCTGGTCAAGTCTGCGCCAGCACATATGTTGTAAGATGTTTTCTCTATAATAAAATATTGAAGGCTGAGCAACTGCGGCGGTGGTTTTCTCCCGACTTGGGTTTCCACCTAAAAATCCTGGTGTTCATGTGTGATGCTTTGTGTGATGGTTTATTCTGTTCTTACTGCACATGTTTACTTTTTATAGAACATCTAATGAATGAATGATGGAATGATATAAGTGAAGAACTAATGGCATAATTAGATCTCTGTGTATACGCGAGTTTTATGAAGGATATCCGCGTATATACGCTAGTTGGCTTCAGCAAAGTAGCGTATGGGTTTTAGAGCATGAAAAAGTAAAAAGTTTTAGTTTTCCCTAAATACTGATTCACCCCCCCCCCCCCCTCTCATTATTTTTCCCAACAATTGGTATCAAAGCAGGTTCTTCTGCAAAATCTTGATCGCTTGAAGGAGATCCGTCGCAATGGGAAGTCATGAAGGAGTAATGTCTATAAAGCCACCTCTATTCAATGGAAGCAATCTGATATTCTGGAAGGTACGAACAAAATCATATCTGCAAAGTCTTGGTGCAGATGTATGGGCAATCGTGGAAGAAGGTTATCAATACCTAGCAAGTATTCCTACTGATGCAGCAGAAAGGAAGAAGTATGAAATCAATGCCAAAGCAGTGAATGTCTTATTAGGAAGCATGTCTGAATCAGAATTTGCTAAAGTGATGCAGCTCCATTCAGCAAAAGAAATATGGGACAAAATCATTCTGAGTTATGAAGGAGATACAAAGGTAAAAAGTGCAAAACTCCAAACTCTTAGAATTGAATATGAAAATTTGAAGATGCATAGTGATGAAAGTGTTGCCAGTTTCTTTCGTCGTCTAGATGATATTGTAAATCGGATAAGAAATTTGGGTGAAACCATAACCGATACTACTCTAGTGGAAAAAGTCTTAAGATCCTTGACTTCAAAATTTGACTCTAAAGTTTCAGCTATTGAAGAAAGGCAAGATCTGCAAACTCTTACTATTGTTCAATTACATGGTATTCTGACTGCTTTTGAAATGAGACAAGGAGGTCCTTCTCAAATCAAAGAAGCTGCTTTTAAGGTATCTGCAAGAGGAAAAGAAAAGGAAGTTGTTAAAGAATCCAGCTATATATCCGATGAAGAAGAAGCGAATTTCGTGAGAAAACTCCAACTAGGAACTGGAAGATTCAAAGGTAAGCTTCCCTTCAAATGTTTTGAGTGTGGAAAAGTTGGTCACTGTGCTGCTAAATGTCCTTATAAAGAAAAACAGGGTAAAGGAAAAAAATTTGAAAAGAGGAAGAGTTATTATGCAAATGAAGATGATGATGAAGTGTCCAGTGAAGATGAAGAAGATTCTGACCAAGCTCTACAAGTGCTCATGGCAAAGAAGAAAAAGAAGAAGGTTACTCGAGGAAAGGAGATACCTCAGAAATCATGTATAGCAAAAATTGAAGAAGATGAAACAGATTCTGACGAAGCTCTACAAGTGCTCATGGCAAAGAGGAAAAAGAAGAAGGCTACTCGAAGCAAGGAGATATCTCTAAAAATTGAAGAAGATGAATCTGATAGTGATTTGGGCCCTTGTAATCTTCTTTGTGCAAGCAATGGTGTAGAAAGTGAAAGTAAAGTTGTGGATCTAGAACAAGCTATCAAGATCAAAGTTGAAGAACAACAAAAGGAAATTGATAAAGAGATGATCTCTCAAATGAAAGATCAAATAGAAATGTTGAATGGACAGGTGGACAAGTATCAAAGGTTTCATACTTATGCATCCAATCGAATTAAAGAACTAGAAGCAGAAATCAACGATCTAAATGCAGATCTCGAAAAATCAAATAAGGAGAATGAAGAGCTACAACAAACATGTGAAGAAAACGAAAATTGGTTGAAAGAAGAGATTCTAAATCTGAAGGATCAAGTAGAAGATGGAAGAAGGAAAGAAGAAAGCATGACAAAGCAATGTCAAGCCTTGGAGGTTGAGGTAAACATTCTCAAAGGTAAATTAGAAGAAAAGGTTAAACTTTTGAGGTTTCAAGATAGTACTAATATTTTGGACAATATTCTCAGTAATCAAAGGTCTCCTGCTATCAAACTTGGTCTTGGTTTCCATGAAACTGTTAAAGGAGAATCTAGCTCACAAGGAAGTGCTAAAAATTCAGAGGATGTCAATACTAAACCTGAAGAGACAAAAGATCAACCAACAATCATGAATTGTCAAAGGAATTCATTCAAGAACGTTGAATGTTTTAAATGTCATAATTATGGGCATGTTGCAGCAAATTGCAGAAGCAGAACAATTCAGCCACAAAAAAACAGATTCTACTCAGAAAGGTACTCTGGTAGCTTCAAGGGATATTGTTTTTCATGTAACAAGTATGGACATAAAGCAGTTGATTGTAAAAGGAGGAAGATTAGAAATACTCATTATGATTCTTATGCTTATTTCTCTGGTCACATGAGATGTTATTCTTGTAACAAGTATGGACATGTAGAAAAGGAATGCAGGTTGAACAGATATGAGAAATTGGATAACTTCCAGCACACAAAGAGAAAGATCAAACAAATCTGGAAAAAGATGGAGGACCGATCAGAAACGTAGGGAATTCAGACCCTACTGCAGTCATTTACTTCTGAAGCTTACTTCTCTGATTGACTGCAGGAATGATGTGGGACACATTATGAGATTTAGTAATGTAGCGTCACAAGGGGAGCAATGTATGATGTCTCTCATGGTTGATTTGATTATTCTCGTTTGTATGTGTGACAGAGCATCTGACAGGAAGAAGACAGTACAGAAGTAATAAGTCTGTGGGGAGATGAAGTGGAATGTGAAATTTTATGCTCTAATTTTCCATATGCAGTTCTATGAACAAAGTCGTGTATACATGCGAGTTACAAAGATACAAATACATACGATATAAGAGAATTTATACGATAGCCGAAGATCCGCGTAGGTTCAGTGGGGAGACCGTCCACCGCATTAATCGATGCTTATTGATCAAGACGTCTTAGTTTCGCCTAAATTATGATGATAAGGGGATACATGGTTTATTATGTTGAAGATCGGGGTTGAGTCCTTGCTTGCTTCTTCTTTTTTCTTTTTTCTTTTTCAAGAGTATTCATTGTTGAGATGAAAGCCTTATAATTCGGAGATAAGGGCAGTTCATGCAGAGATTGTTGCTGATGACTTACTGATGAACGTATTTAGGTTGCACAAGTTAAGAAGGAGCACTGGTTCAGGGGGAGCAGCAGGTTGAATACTAATGATTGCATTGTTGGCGATATGACTGCTTATTCTTTGGTTTTTGTGATACTCATGCTCAAATGATGATTACTTGGTACATGGTTTATTATGATGAGATTTTGAGTCCTGGTTGCTGATAAGTATCTTTTGTGCTCACACATGGATGAGTTGGATGTCGTTTGATTCATAAATAAGAATAGATCATGCAGAGTTTGTTACTATGGTTGATATCTTTTGCCTACATATGTTACTTCATGTTAAATCTTGAAGACCATGGTGATATTGGACCACATGGATGATTGACACATAGTTGAAAATGTTGTTCTGGTATGACAATATCTCTTGGAAAAATTGTACTGATGCTGCAAAGAATCTGAATGCTTGGTTACTAATGGGCTTATGCTACAACCGGTGGATGACGCTTGAAGACACAAACTGCACTGAACACTGTCTTTTCTCATAGAGGATTAGATCTGGTTAAAATTTAGAAGATGGTATTGGATACGCGGGTTTCCTGAAATACAGTAGCGTATATACGCGAGTTCATGCACATAAAACCACGTATGTCTGATTGCTGACGAATTTCTGTTTGGGGTCAGCTCTCTTCAGCATAGTTGCAGTGCTGTTTGGTATATCTGGTATCTCTGATGGTGTTCCAGTTCTTATAATATTGTTTCAATCTCTGATGCTTTAAATATGCTTTGATGATTGGTTGAAAGTGTTCAGGATGCTCAAACTAAGGGGGAGCCTTAGTCATATGGAAAGGATGTTCGGATGCACATTTTCAGAGGGAGCATTAGCTTTGCTGAGTATAATGCATTATTGGCATTATGATGGTTCTGATATAGGATCTCTCTTGAAGTCTTTCTGGTATTGGTTATGAAAAGTCATATTTGTATTTTGATGAAAAGGTCATGTTGAGACCCATGATGTAAAATTGTAATATTCAGTCATGTAAGTACTTTTCAAATTTGTAAACCCACTTGGTTGGGTAGCTGAGTCAAATTTTGTAAACCCACTTGGTTGGGTAGCTGAGTTGAAATGTGTAAACCCGCTTGGTTGGGTACTTGAGTCTCATATGTAAATCCACTTGGATGGATCTTTGATGTAATTATGAGTCATTGGTGATAGGAATTTCATAGAGTCATGTACTTCATTGAAAATTATGTTTGAAGATTCAGCATGAACTCAGGGGGAGCTTGGCCACTTCAGTATATATCAGATCTGCAGCACGCTTCTTCCACATGTGGAGAAAAGGGGGAGAGTATGTTGGTTTTGATTCACCCTTTGCCCTTGATGTCAAAGGGGGAGAGTGACATGGTGTTTGAATGAAGAAAAAGAATGGTACATGAATGGAGAGAGTGACATGGTGTCCTTGTATTCTTAATGTACCTATCTCACAGGTAACCAAACACCATCGTGGTTGCCATCAAGTCCAAAGGGGGAGATTTTTTGCAATATGATGCAGAGTGTTGTCCTTGATGGCAACCCACTGAATAAAGATGAAGACATGCGACTATTGACATGTGTTGCCCTTAATGGCGAACCACCTGATGAATTTATTATTGACCTGTTGGACTTGGTAAATGATGTTTGCTAGCCATATGATGCTGAGTGTTATCCTTGAATGGCATCCCACTTGATGAAGATGATGGCAACTTACTTGATGAAGTTGTGCTTAATAGAATATGTTCTTAATGAAGTAAATCTGATGTATCTACAGTGTGTACAGAAGGCAATGAAGAAAGGAATTCAGCATGTGCTAAATCTTGATGAAAAAAAGTATGTCTCTAGGAATACGCGGATTTGTCTAAGGGAAGTCGCGTATGCACGCGGAAAAGAACGTTCCAAGTCGCGTATGGGTAAAAGCGCTCAAAAAGTGCAAAACCAGGGGTAACCACCATGGTATTGACCCATTGTATTGGGTAATGATCCGCCTAATTGACCCCGTCCAGGTAGCTTTGGGCTCATGGTATTGTTTTGGCCCATGGTATTGAAAAAGGGGCTTATGGTATTGAAAAAGGATAATCATATATAAGGAGAAGAATTTCATTGTGCAAATCATGGGTGTGGTGCAAGATGTCTGAGCTTGAATGAATACTTCTCTCTGAAGTATATCTGAATGAAAGGGTAAAGGTTTGATGATAGATCTAAATCTATGATGCACCTATGAAGAAATGATGAAGCGGGAGATCTAGATCTGAAATGTATTTGTGTCTACTAGATCTGTTTATGAAGTGATTAGATCTGTGATGAGGCGAACATATGTCTGAAATAAAGGGTTGAATCTGATCTGAATATCTGATCTGAAGAAGTATGCAGCTCTGTAATGGTTGAAGATCCATACGCTAGTTCGTCGCAGAGGAAGCGCGTATATACGCGGCTTCGCTGAAGAGAACGCGCGTATGCGCAATGAAATTTATGTACAGATGTATACGCTAGTTTATATGAACGGAAGCACGTATATACGTGACATCAGAGAAAGGAAAGTGCGTATGCAAACTAGGGTTTGCTGAAGTATGGGGTATGAAATGTCTGATCTGATCTGCTCTGTTTTAGCTATCTGTTGTTGATGTTTGACTGTGCTTAAATGTATGAAGAGGGTCTAGTCTGAATATATGATGAAAAGTGGCCTGCAAGTTGTGTCCTAGAGGAAGCTTTGGATCCAGTGTGAAAATTGATGAAACGTGGTCCATAGAGTGTGCCGAGGGTTGTAGCCTTCGCCAATGGGGTCGTAGGCTCCTTCCGTGAGGTCAAACGAGATTGGGGGTCGTAGCTCCCTTCCAGGTGAGGCCGGTAAACGAGATCAGGGGGTCGTAGCTCCCTTCCAGGTGAGGCTGGTAAACGAGATCAGGGGGTCGTAGCTCCCTTCCAGGAGAGGCTGGTAAACGAGTCAGGGGGTTGGAGCTCCCTTCCAGGAGAGGCTGGTAAACGAGCGCAAGTGGGTGCCTGCGTGCTGGTAGGAGTCTACACCAGCACATATGTTGTAAGATGTTTTCTCTATAATAAAATATTGAAGGCTGAGCAACTGCAGCGGTGGTTTTCTCCCGACTTGGGTTTCCACCTAAAAATCCTGGTGTTCATGTGTGATGCTTTGTGTGATGGTTTATTCTGTTCTTATTGCACATGTTTATTGTTTATATAACATCTAATGAATGAATGATGGAATGATATAAGTGAAGAACTAATGGCATAATTAGATCTCTGGGTATACGCGAGTTTTATGAAGGATATCCGCGTGTATACGCTATTTGGCTTCAACAAAGTAGCGTATGGGTTTTAGAGCATGAAAAAGTAAAAAGTTTTAGTTTGCCCTAAATACTGATTCACCCCCCCCCTCTCATTATTTTTCCCAACAGAATTGTTATGATTTATGATTAAATTATTATGATTTAGAAATTTTTAGGCACATCCATACCATGAGAGAATTGTTACAGTTTATGATTAAATTATTATGATTTAGGATTAACAAAATCATAGACACATCCATACCCTACTGAAGAGGTTCTCTATCTTATTGAAGAGGTTCTCTATCTTTCAACATAAGCTAGTAATAGAGTAAAAAGTTGGGTGTTATTATCCTACTGTGAAACATGTGATAAGCCCTTGCCCAGAAAGGTGTGTAGTTATACAACAACAAATAAAAGTTTACATATTAAACATTCTTCCATTTTTCAACACTCTATTTTGATCCTAGAGATACCCTGATTCAGAGCTAGCCATGTTAGTTGTGTCAGTTTTGATTGAAGACTAAATTATCAGAGCTGTGATCTATTCTTGAAAATTGTCATTGATATTGGATGTTGGAATAGTGGTAGTTCTATTTTTATAATGTTTTGCAGATTCTATATGAATTTCATGTTGCGTGGGTGTGGGTATTCTTCAAAGAAACCAATGGTATTCTTCAAAGAAACCAATATTTTGTAGATTCTATGTGAATTTCATGTTGTGTGTGTTGAAAAATTAATCTCAACCACCACGTCTAATTTTCTAACTATAACCATGAAACCAATTTTTTGTAGATTCTTTTTGAATTTTATGTTGTGCGTTGGAAAATTAATCTCATCCACCCCGTTTAATTTTCTGACAACAACCATACCTCAGTAAATGTTTTGCAGGTTGTGGAGTCACAATCTCCATATGAATTACTTCTATTGCTTTTGAAATCATAATATAATGTTTGGTTAGTCGATATATGCTCTGGCGATATGCTTCTTTGGTTAGTCGATATATGCTATGGGGATATGCTTCTTTGGTTAGTCGATATATCCTCTCGCAATATGCTTCTGGAAAATTTCACTTATTATTTTTACCACAACTACTCTGTTTCAGAGTGAGTGAATTTGTTTGAAGTTTATTTGCTCCATTATAGTTGCGATTTTAATCCAACCTCTATTAAAAGGAAATCTCTTAATATTTAAATTTTATTTTCTCCACTATAGTTGCGATTTTAATCTCCACCACTCTCTGTTAAAATGGAGTCTCTTAATATTTAGTTTCCACAACTATGTTGTATTGTTTAAGACCTCTCTGCAGCTATGTGTGTTGCAGAAAAGAAATTCCCCTGTCTTAAATTCTTTGACATGGTATCAGAGCGGATTTAAAGTTTTTTTACTGAGGAGTTAAAAGGTGTTCTAAATTTTTTCATGGAGGATATTTACCAGCAAGGAGAAATTTTTTACATAGTGAGAAAGTATTTTTTTACACAGTAAACTTATGGAAAAAAATTTACACAATGAGAAATTTTTTTTTTTACACATTAAAAATGGCAGCAACAAGCACAAGCTTGAATAATCCAAGAATACCTCAGTTTAATGGAAAAAATTACGACTATTGGGCTATTACAATGAAGGCTTTGTTTTCTTCTCAAGACATTTGGGAAACATTTGGGAATTAGTGGAGAATGGTTTCTAAGAACCAGCGGATGCAATAGCATACAATGATTTGACACAAGTATAAAATGATGTGTTGAGAGATAACAGGAAGAAGGACTCAAAATCCCTCTTCTATATTTTTCAGGCAGTGCATGAAAGTATTTTACCAAGGGTTGCAGCAGCAACGAAGTCCAGTCAAGCATGGGATACCCTCTAGACAACCTACCAAGGCATGGAAAAGGTGAAGACAACAAATTTACAAATGTTGAGATGATATTTTGAGAAAATTTGTATGAAAGAGTTTAGGAATGTAGAATCATTTTTTACACATGTAATTGGGTTGGTTACTAAAATCATGGCTCATGGTGAGACACTTGAGGAAAGGAGAATCATTGAGAAAGTTTTGAGAATTTTTCCAGCAAGATTTGATGCCATTGTTGTGGCAATAGAAGAAACAAAGGATCTCTCACAATTTTCAGTGGATGAGCTTCATGCAACATTGATTTCTCACGGACACAGATTGAACAAAGGAACGAACTCCTCAATGGAGCATGCCTTCAAGAAACAAGTTTCATTTGGTCAAGGTAGAGGTCGAGGAAGAACAAATTATAGAGGAAGGGGAATAAGCCCACACAAAGGTGGAAGAAGCATCACTTCAAGCTCAAGTGGAAGGAGAAAAAATCAAAATTCAAGTCAAGGCTCAAGCCAAAATCAAGCACAAGGTCAGAGGTACAATAAATCTCAAGTTCAATGTATGTTCATTATGCAAATGAATGTATAAAGAAGCAATATGACAAACCAAGTGAAAATTTCATAAAGGAAAATCAGAACCATGATAACATGTTTTTAGCTTGTAATGTAGCACAAGAAAAACAAGGAGATGCATGGTTTCTAGATTTAGGGTGTAGCAACCACATGATTGGGAATATACAAATGTTTTCAAATATAGATGAAAGTGTGAAATCTGAAGTGACATTAGGGAGTGACAACAAAGTCTCTGTCATGGGAAAAGGAAGATTCAATATTTTTACAAATAAGGGAGGGAAGAAATACATTTCAGATGTTTACTTTGTCCCTGGTTTGAAGCATAACCTCATAATCATTGGACAACTCATGCAAAATGGCTACAATGTATTTTTCAAATATGATGTGTGCACAATTTTGGATAAGTCTATGTTGAAGCCTCAGAATTCCATTGCAACAACATGGGGGAAGGCCACCCGGTCCGGACCTTAGAGAAAGTCCTTTTTCGTTTGGTGTAGTGGCTCTGATTGGGGATAAAGGGACCAATTTCTCAATAAGGATGATGAGGGTGTGTTTTGTTTATAACATGAAAATGGGAAATGATTTAATCTATCATATGCATTGAACTAATATCTATTCTACTATATACCCGAGAGTGTTCATTCCTTCATGCAATCTAAAAATATATCTTCCAACTATTGGTAATGAAGATTATTCAAAAGTTCAAAAAGATGAAAATTATGTAAAAATAACTCTTTTGACAAAATAGTTTAATCAAAAGGATTGTGAAATATATATCACATTTATATGTTTTATTATATATGAGATAATTAATCATAAACAAATATCAGTACATAAGTGCATTTAACATTCATTTATGATAATAGCTCTAATATATAATACAGATAAAAATATAATTGTCAATTTAAGAAGAAAAACTTAATATAAAAATCTAGGAAATAAAAATAACAACATGCTTATGTGAGATGGTCCTCTTTGCACATTTGATCTCTGAGATGAAAAATATCTATCATTGTCTTTAGCTGAGCTAGTTGTGTAATCCTGGATCTGACTTGGCCTTTAAACACTACATTCAAAAGTGTTGGCAACGCTTTCTTAGTAGAATCGGTTAATGGTTGTAAAGTTAGGCATTGATGATAAGGATTGATCAGAAAATTCCAGTAATTTTCCTGATCAAACTTATTTATCTTTTTAATAGTCTCCACCTACATCTCTGTACTTTCCTTCCACTATGCTTCTAATGGTTTGAGCTATGGGAGTACTTTCGTTGTGGGTTCTTTAATAAGTTCATATTTTAAAATTTGTTCATTAACAAATTCGATGATTTCATTGGTTAGCCTTGATGCCTTTGTCATTGTCTTCTCTTCTTATCTCATCTTCATTTCCCAATCTTTAAGCAAAATCTCTTTGTGAAACTTATCTATCTTTGGGAGGTCAGCTCTCTTTCCTACATCAGACCTTTGCCACTGAATGAACTCAGTAATCTTATTTTCATTTTTTTCACATTCAAGCCCCCTGTTGGCCACTTTTTGGATCAGAATATTGCTTGTATCACAGTATGAACTGGTGATTGAAATTTGTTGACAAAAGGTTTCTTGATGCTGCTTTAACTTTGCATTCATTTCAAGTGCTTCTTTTATGAATTGCTCTACTTGAGGCTGACTTTTCAATTTGTCCATTGCTAATTCAATCTATGTTTCTTTCTCTGTAATATGCACTTGGTATTGTAACTTTAGTATTTCAAAATATTTCTGGAATTGAGACATTTTTATCTCGATTTGCTTATTTTTGTTAAGCCTCTCCTGCTCTAGTTGTCTCTCCATCTCCTGAAATTTATCTTCTTTTTGCTTAAGTAGAAGTTTTACTTATGTAACTTTGTCAATGGTAGCAGTAGCATATGCTCCTGTGAACTGTGATAACTTAGTCAAATGTTCTGTAGGATCAGTCAAAGGGTCTTTCCATAGAACATCTATGGATTCATCAATAAGATTTGAAAATAATTCATCAATTCTTCTTCTCTTTCTTATCTTAACTACATCCTTATGATTCGGGATGTGGAAGACATCAAGTGAGGGTATCTCTTCAATCTTTAAAACAATATTTTATGTAGGGTATGTTGGGATGTTCTCTTGATCATGAAATTTTGGTACCTGATGTGGCTATTGCAGTTTCCACTAAACTATGGGTATGCTCTTGGAGTTTGGAAACTTGTTGATTCATCAACATTAGGCTTTGGTGGTGGTGGTGTTTCTAGTGCTTTAGAAAACTTCTCCCATTCTTTCTTCAAATATTTTGATTGAGGCTTCTCTGTCTCCGCAGGTGTATTTTGGATATGTTGAACTTATTTAGAAGATGATTTAGCTCCATTAATTTCTCCTTCAATTTTCATCTCAATACCTTTAATCACTTACTCAATTATTTTCTCAGGACTCTCATTCCTTGTCTCAGATTCATTGTCAGAGTGATTTGAATTCTGAGAATGATGTGGTGATTGTTCTGACTTGTGATTTGATTTATCTTGAGATTCATCTTGTGACATGTCCTTAGCCTAATCATCTAAGCTAATGTTGGGGGTTGGAATTTTGACATATTCAATCAATAACAGGTCCAAAGGGATTGTTTCTAGCCTCTTACTTCTATATGCTTGAAAGCCTCAAAGTTTGTTTTATTGAGCTAACTGGATGCAATTTTCAATACATATGTGAACTTCTCCACACCTTCAAATAAATCATCAAACATATCTTTCTCATTCAAGAAATGTTTAAGTTTAAGCTTAGTGTTGAAATTCTTAAGCACACCATTAGGATCATATGTCCTCTTTAGCATTAGAGCCAGATTTAATGAAGTGACATTTGAAATCTATTTAAATGCATGACCAATGTTGAAAAGGGAAAAAGTACCACACTATAAAGGGAAAGTAGGCCAGAGCTTCAACCCACACCTCCACTTGTAAACCCACCCCCACCACATATCATGGCAGCATGGTATGCTCCCTTAGTCCTTCCTGTACCATTAGTCAATCTTCCACAAGATTATCAGTCCAAAATTCCATTATATGATGCTAATAATACCATAACAACATCTCAACATGTGGACAAGATGAATGACTACTTTGACAGAAATGAAATTGATAATGAATCTGTCAAAATCAGATTGTTTGCTCAAAGTTTGGGGGGAGATGTGAGAAAATGGTTTAAAGGTTTAACCCCTCATAGTATTAACGACCTTCAAGCCTTCCATCAAACATTTTTAAACAAATGGGAAGTAAGAAAAAACCCTCTCCAAGTCCTTGCTGACTATAACAATCTCCATAGGAACCCTGGGGAAAGTGTACAAGCTTATTGTACCAGATTCAACAGTGTGTATAACGCACTTTCCCCTGAACTGAAACCTCCTCAGGGATCAGCCTTAAACAAATTTCCTGAAGGGTTTGATCCAGACATGACATATTCACTCAGAGAAAGAGTCTTTGCAACCCTTGAAGATATGCAAAGAGGTGCTCTTTCTGTGGAGGTGAACCTCATGGAGAAAAGAGCAAGGATGAAAGCTGAAAAGAGAGTATCTTTTAGGGAGGAATCCACCCCTTCTACTTCAAGCTCAAAGATGGAAAGAATGATGGAAGAAATGATGAAGAAAATGAGCATTCTAGAGAGAGCGCAAGCAAGTTTAAATCAAAACGCTCCTCAAAACAGAAACCAAAACTAGAATCAGAATCTTAGAAGAAATCAGCCTCCAAACAGACCCAGGGAAGATGATCAGCAGATCATCCCTCCCTTTCATCAGAAATTTTTAAGTGAGGTTGAGGAAACAGATGAAACAACAGAGGATAACGATATAAACTTGTTTGGGGTAGATGATGATGACTTTGAGGTTCATTATGATGAAAAACAAGGTTTTTATATGCCTTGCGATGACAGAAGAAATGATAATGAGAATAGCTATCAAAATATGGAAAACGTTGTCATAGAACCTTTAAGGGAATATGAACTCAGAAGTAGATCTAATCAACAAACCCCCAACGATAAAACCTCTAATAAACCTTCTCAAAACAGCCCTGCAACCAAGTCTAAAACAATCAAACAAAAGGACAAAACGGTGGCTGTTGATTCTGGTAATGGTAAAGAGAAAGACACTCAAAATATTGAAAAGCAGAGTGCAAACATTAGTAGTACTAGCACCTCAGTTAGTACTCCTGGTAAAACAACTGGTTCAACTGTAGATAAACCAAATCAGCAAGCTGCTATTGCTGATAAAATGGTAGCAAACAAGGTTGAAATCAACGTTTTAAAGAATCAAAACCTTTTTAGCCTAGAACAGGAAATCTCAAAGATCAAAATATCTGTTCCTTTGACCGAGTTGGCTGCCCAACATGTATATAGGTCCAAAATTTTGAAGGCTTTGAACTTAGAAAATAATGAAGACACCCTCAATCTTAATGATGACCAACCAGAGCTTATTTTTGGTCCCGAGATTGAAGGAAGGTTCCAGGAGGGTCCTATCCCTCCCTTTTATGTAAGCTTAAACGTTCATGACAAAATTCTGCACAATGCTATGCATGACTCAGGCGCTTCCCATAATTTAATGCCAAAAGCTGTAATGGAAAGCCTGGGTCTTGAAATTACCAGACCTTACAAAGATTTGTACTCCTTTGACTCAAGCAGAGTTAAATGTCTAGGTTTGATAAAGAATCTCTGTGTTAACTTAGCCCAGATCCCAACCAAATGTTTAGTCATGGATGTTGTTGTGGCTGATGTCCCCCCAAAGTATGGAATGCTGTTATCAAGATCTTGGGGTGCTAAACTGCAGGGAACCATGCAGATGGATATGACTTATGCGACTATCCCTGTTTTTAATCAGACTAGAAGACTTTACAGGGAATCCCACATGCAGTACACAGTGACAAGTCAAGATCGGCCTCAAAACTCCCCTCTCTATGCTATAAACACGAGCCTTGATTCTTTTATCATGTTCAATAATGAAACACTTACGAGACAAGTCATTCCAAAGGAAATGATGACTGAAACGGAGGGAGAGGGACACAACGCTGAAATGCCGGAACAGTCTATTGTGTCTGACGATCCTAGTAAACTAAATACAGGTCTCGAAATGCAAGTCATCAATCCGTTGAACTTAAAACTTGATATTCAGGGAGATAGTCCTCAACCCGATGAAAAACTTGAGGAATCAAATAATACAAAGTCCATACACCAAACTGAAAATCTGCCTTTCTGGACCATGTATTTTGATGGGTCATGCACCAAAACAAATGTTGGTGCAGGTGTCTGGATCACTAACACTGAAAATAATCATACAGAATGTATCTCATGTAAATTAAACTTTCAGTGTTCCAACAACATAGCAGAATATGAATCCCTTCTCTTAGGCTTGCATTTCTTGAAAAAGCTAGGTGCCAAGAGAATCGATGTTTATGGGGATTCTGAATTAATCATTAGGCAAGTCAATGGGGAGTATAATGCAAACCACCCCAGACTTAGGGCCTACAGGGATGATGTCGTTGATCTTTTGGAAACATTTAAGGAGTACACCTTATCTTTTGTCCCAAGAAAAAGAAACATTGCAGCCCACAATTTAGCCTTTGCTGCTAGAACCTGCCCAATGCTGTATGATGACACCTCTCAAATAAAATTCAGACCAGCTATCCCAGATAACAAGAAATAGTGGCAGGTATTTGATGGAGATAAACAAATAGAAGACTTCATGCAATTCAGAAATGAGTTTGAACCCCATAGTTCAGATTCAGACTATGATACAGACTGCAGTGAAGAAAATTTTCTTGGTGAAGAAGAACCATCTCCACAGCTGGTAGATATAAACCATCAGACTATCATACCTAGACACCAAACAGAATTAAGTGTAAAACCCGAGACAGAGGAATTAGAAACTCTGCATTCTAATAATGATAGTCTGCCCAAGGGTTTGGCCCCTCTAGAAGAACTATTTGATTTTGATGATGTGGCCAACAAACCAAAACTGGAACCTGTCGAAACTGAAGTGGAGGAATGTAATATAGGCAGTAAGGAAAAACCGAGATTGATCAAACTGTATAAAACTCTACCAGCTCACATTAAACTCAAATACTTAGAGCTGTTTAAAGAATTTTCTGATGTTTTTGCATGGAGTTACGAAGATCTTAAATCCTATGACACTGAAATAATACAGCACAAAATCCCTCTTAAAGATAACCAAAAACCATTCAAACAAAAAATGCGCAGAATCAACCCTGTCCACTTGCCATTGGTTAAGAAGGAAATTATGAAGATGCATGATGCTGGTATTATTGTCCCTATTAGATATTCTGAGTGGGTATCTAATCTGGTGTCAGTTAGGAAAAAGACTGGAGAAATCAGGCTTTGTATAGACTTCAGAAATCTAAACAAAGCTTCATTGAAAGACAACTACCCTTTACCCAAGATGGATCATATTTTGCAAAGGGTGGTGGGGTCTAAAAGAATTTCTTTGCTGGATGGCTATTCAGGGTATAATCAAGTCCTAGTCCACCCTGATGATCAATTAAAGACAACTTTTACTACACCATGGGGCACTTTCATGTATGTGAAAATGCCTTTTGGTTTAATGAATGCCGGAGCAACCTTTCAGAGAGCCATGGACATAGCATTCTCGGAAGAATTAGGCTTCTTCATCATTATCTATCTTGATGATGTAACTGTGTTTTCAAAAACAGATGAAGAACACTTAGAACATTTGAGGAAATTTTTCGAGAAGTGCAGAAGGTTTGGGATATCTTTGAACCCCAAGAAGACATTATTTGGTCTCCAAGAAGGTAAGCTTCTTGGGCATATCATTTCAGAGCAGGGCATAAAGATAGATCCCATGAGGATTGAGGCCATATTGCAAATCTCTCATCCTCGAAATATCAAAGAGTTGCAGTCTTTCATCGAAAAGATAAACTTTTTGAGAAGGTTCATCCCCAACTTGGCTGAGCTCCTTAGAAATATCACAAACATGTTGAAAAGGGAGCAAGGGGTAAAATGGACCGCAGAAGCAAAGACATCCTTTGAACTGGTTAAACAAGCGTTAACCAAAACACCAGTTCTCATAAGTCCGGATTTCTCAAAAGATTTTTATATCTTCTCGTTTGCATCAGAACATACTATAGCTGCTGTCCTTTTACAGAAAAATCCACAAGGACAAGAGCAGCCCATTGCATTCTTTAGCAAGGCATTGAGGGATGCCCCTTTGAGGTATAACATCATGGAAAAACAGGCTTTTTCTTTGGTAAAAGCTTTAAAGGACTTCAGGGTATACATCCTTCACTCACACATCATTGCCTTTGTCCCAAATTCGGTTGTAAAGGACATTCTAACCCAGGATCCAGATGGTAAAAGAGGTAAGTGGATTGCTGTTATTCTTGAATATGATTTAGAGATTAAACCCACTAAGCTTATCAAAGGTCAAGGTCTAGCTAGGTTAATGGCCGAATCAAATTGTGAAGTTCTTGATATTAATATGATTAATGCTTTGGATGACCAAGAAGAATTCTCAATTCCTATTGTTGAAGATCATTTTGCGAATTCTCCTTGGTATACTGATATTGTTTATGTTTTGCTTCATTTAAACACACCTCCTGGTTTATCCAAAACAAAGTCAAGATTCCTAAAGTTAAAAGCTGTAAGCTATTGCATTATTGATAAATGTCTTTATTGGAAAAATGCTAGTGGTATATTGCTTAAATTTTTGCCTGAGTTTGATGCAGAAAAGATTAAGCAGGAATTCCATGAAGGATAGTGTGGAGGCCATTTGTACTGGAAGTCAACAGCTAACAAAATTTTGAGGGCTGGTTTCTATTGGCCTACTCTTTTTCCTGATGTACATAAACTGACAACCACTTGCCATAAATGCCAATTGTTTGAGGGCAAGAGAAAATTACTACCCCTTCCTCTGCATCCAATTACTGTGGAAGCCCCTTTTCAACAGTGGGGACTTGACTTCATAGGAGAAATCCACCCATCATCCTCTGCCCAACACCGGTGGATCCTCACTGCCACAGACTATTTCACTAAGTGGATAGAAGCCACTCCTTGTAGACAGGCCAATGATTCAGTTATCATAAAATTTATAGAAACCAATATCCTTTCCAGATTTGGCTGTCCTACCAAGATCATTACAGATAATGCAGCAGCATTTGGATCAAAGAAAATGGTTGAATTCTGTCATAAGTATCAGATAACATTGGGGCACTCCACAGCTTATTACCCTCAAGGTAATGGACTTGCAGAGTCTTCCAACAAAAGCTTGGTGAACATAATAAAGAAACTTTTGGAGCACAACAAGAAGTCTTGGCACACGAAGCTGATTCATGCACTTTGGGCTAACAGATTAACATTGAAGAAATCCATTGGTATGTCACCCTTCCAGCTTGTGTATGGTACAGATGCAATTTTTCCTAATAGCCTTGGTGTACCAGTTATGACGTTAATTCAAGAGTTGCAGACTGAAGAGAATGACATAATCAGAAGAATAAATCAGACCATTCATCTTCAGCAAACCAGAGAGGAAGTGTACCACAAAGCATTACAGAAGCAAGACAATATCAAGAAGATATTTGACAGAAGAACAAAGGCCAGTAATTTCAAAGTTGGGGACAAAGTTTTAAAGTGGGACTCAAAGAGGGAGGACAAGGGAAAGCATGGCAAATTTGACAATCTGTGGCTTGGCCCTTACTCCGTTCATTCAGTTGCTGGGAACAATGCATTCTTCTTACAAGAGCTGAATGGAGCAGAATTGTTTGGGGGTCCTGTCAATGGCAGGATGCTTAAGCATTACCGGTCTTCAAATTATTTCATGTTTGAAGTCTTTTCACCTTTTTTTTTTTTCCACTGTAAATATTTCATCCACCATTGCATTTAAAGTTATGAAAAATCAAAAAATACAAAAACAAAGAAAGAAAGAAAAGAGGGCAGGAATGAAAAAAAAGAAAGGCAAGGCCCCATGCCAAAAAAGAGAAGTGAATCTGAAAGTGTGCAAGCCTAAATGCCACTCCTTGAAACACACTTCTAATTGGTCAAACTGTTTAATCTTGACTGATTAGCTTTCAATTTTCTGCTGATAGGATTAGCAAATTTGATTTTCCAAACTGTTTAAACTTGGCTTATCAGTAGATAGATTAGGATAGAAATTAAGGTTCAAACAAACTCAAAATCTGAACCAAAGTTTCCAAAGAAATGACTCCAAAATACGCCAATTTCCGAGTCAGAGAGAAAAGACCTGGTTCTAATTCACTCAAAACTTGAACCAGGAGAGAAGCAAAGATAGCTCACCAAAAAGAAAAAGCAAGAACGGAGCTATGAAAATAAGAAAAGGCCAGGACAAGAAACTTTCAGATCTTAAGCCTTCTGTTTTCATTTTCACTTTTCTACAAATAATAATCTATGTGCAAATTGTTCTTATGCCATAGATCATAGCAAGTCAAATAGCTCAATCTTGACTTGGCTATTTTTAAATTTCTGTTGTAGAATTTAGAGAATAAAAGTTTGTTGGACTGTTTAATCCCAACAAACAGTAGAATAGGTAGAGAAACATCTGAGCTCAACTGTTTAATCTGAGTTCAGGGAGAAATAAGGAGTAGAAATAAATTAGATTTCCTGTTTTCAAAAGAATAAAATGTTGTGTAAAGAGTTTGCCAATCCAAGTGCACTCTGATGAAGAAAAAATGTTAGATTAGTAGGATTGGGGTAGGTAGAAGTGTATTGATGAAATTCATCTCTCTTTCATAACTGACATTATTTTGTCCAGAAGGAAGCAAGAGCAAGTGCTGGGTCAGACACCAGTCAGCATCCCAGAGAAATCAAGTCTGAATTCTTGATGCCTTCAAGAAGGCACCATCCCCAAGTGGAGCCACTGTTAGCCACCTATATTTTTCAAATTATATCAGTTGGTGGCTAAATATTCTTTGCAGCCTTCAAGAAACAAATTCAATCCTAAATCTTGTTGGTGCTTGAAGACTGTTGGTAAGATCACAATCTACTGATTGGTTCTACATACTCTTCATCCTCTCTGCCTCTGAGGTTCCATGAAAATCCTAATCAAAATATTGGTGCATCCTCCTCCTTTTTCCTCTCCCCTTCTTCCACCTTTCCTTCGTTTCTTCAACTCTCCTTTCATCCATAAAAACCCCATCAAACCCTTTTATATTCCTTATTCCTCCATTTAATCTCATTTCCTAAGGTTAAAACCCACTTTTTAACCTATCGGAACCTTTCTCCTCTCGCAAAAATCATTCAAAAACCATAGAAAAACATGCGTTTCTATGCGTTAGGTTTTAGCCCCTCAGGCTAAGCCCCTTTTTCGTTTCTTCCTCCATATGCCCTAACGCCGGAACCATCTGCTAAAACCGCCAGGCGCTTAACCCTCAGAAATAATTTATTACCCGAAAAACATTGAAAACCTTTGAAAAACGAAAAGACGGGTTTATTTTATTTTTCCACTAAAGAAAATCATATTAAAACTCAGTCGTCGATCGGTCCCACGGATCAACGGTGCGGAGTGTACCCCTCATCTGGTGGACCCCCCCTTCGCCGCGCTGTTTTCCATTTCCACCGGTTTTGTGCCCGCACCACCTTTCGTCCGGAAACGGTTTTATACCGTCAGCCAGCGATCCCACACACTGGCCGACACGTGTTCTCCACCTCACCCCGAAAACCGCCGTGCCATGTCTATTGCCCGCGCGTTAAACCTCGTCCTATGGCCCCGCAGCGGGATTCATCCCCACCGTTGGATCTGGGCCCTCCCATCCGACGGTCCCTGATCGCCTTTCCCGCTCACCCTTTAACGAATTCGCCCGCCCGTTAAATCTCCCCCGACACATTTGAAAGACGACCTCCACCGTCGATCTCCATAGATCGACGGCTCTCATTCACTCTCCCGATTCCATGGTACCGTCCACCTTCTTCCCCGTTGACTGTTCAAAATGCTCCCAACCGTTGGTTGAAATAAGATCAATGGCTCTGATCGCTCAATTTCTCCCGCACGCCTTCCGATGCAGTCTATCCATATAACGCAGGATTTCCTCATTTTTCTTGTATTTTGCAGGTTTTTAAGGTTTTTTTTTTCGTATTCTATAAAGATCTGAAGGATGGGGGTGACGACTCCGGTCCTTCCGATTAATTCAGGGAATCGACCATACGGTGAAGAACAATGATATCAACAAAGTTTCATGAGCTTTGGTTGCCGCATATCCCTGTAAAGCTCGAAGAATGCCATCGATATCAGAGCAGAGAAAGAGTATCAAGTTTTGAAAACAGAATGAACCAGAGCAGCAGTTTTATGAATAAATTGGCGGGGATTACGGCTAAGACGGTTATCAAAATCCTAATCCCCGGCTCAGAACACGGATTAAAGCAAACCTAAAAGTATTCATCAGACAATTGCCTCCACCACCATACTTTGAGGCGAATTGATTCCTCAACCACCACAGTGCCACCTATTGCCTCAGAATGCTCAATCAGAGGATGAATTTATTGAACAAGATCAGATATTATGCCTCGAACAACCAAAGAAGTTATTACTGCACCAAATTTCAACGACAGAATGTTTGCAGAGTAACCCTAACAGTACGCAGAGCCTCAAAGGTCAAAACAAGCTCCCTTCGAGCTTACTTCATCTGTATAAACACATTAATGCGATGTAACACCTGTAGAATTTCTTCATCAAACCTCACGGGGTCAGGAAGACATTAATTCTGCATTGATTGTATTTGAGATCTTTTTATCAGATCTCACCTCCTCATCCTTCTATAAATACTCCAGAAGAAGATGAGCGAGGGGTTGGGTTAGTTGGTTGTCTATGTAATTGCTGAAGCACTGTAGCTATTTCTGAGTGGAAACTCTTGACTGTAAATAGTGGTTTCATAGGCTCTTGGAGCTCTTCTTGTAACAGATAGGTTAGATTGTGAAAAGAGATGGATTAAAACATTGGATTTGAAGATTGTAACCGGTTTGAAGCAATCAATACAAGCTGATTTATGGGATCCTGGACTATGCTGATGGTGATGTTATTCTCACTGTAACTTGTCATTTTATTTCTGTTTTCAATTTGTTTCATTTTCCACTATAAAGAACAGTTTAAACAGTGTTAGAGTTTGTTGTACACCAGTGACCTTCTCTGGCTGAAAAATCTTTATCCCAATGTTTTCTTCTTGTTGTGTTATTTAGAAATGATTTAATTCAGTCTAAGTACAGAGATGCTGGCGTTCCCTCATCTTTTCGTCACTGCTGAATGTTGTTTTTAAATGTTACTTTCATATATGTTGTGTAAGGAATGAATTGAGGAAATCAAAGGTTAGCCCTGAGTCCCTTTCTTGTTTACTCAACTATTTGTCTGTTTCCCTTAGGATGTGTCAAAAGCTGACTAGTTTCAAAGTACTTATCAGATCTTGGGCCATTCTGTGTTATCTTGGTGATTGTCTTGGAAGTAACCAAGTAAAGAAGAACTAAGATGAGGAGAAAGGTGAGCCCTGCCCGCTAGTTTCTGCTCCAAAGGTTGCCTCCAAGTTTCCCTTTGTTTTTAATTTATGTTCTATCAGAAGTGTATCAAAGGCTGGATAGTTTCAAAGTACTTACTAGATCCTAGTTTGCTTCTATGTTTTTCTTAAGTGCCTGGTCAAAGGCTGGCTAGTTTCATAGTACTTACCAGATCCTGGGCTGCTCTTTGTTCTGCATCTGTTAAATTCCCTTTCTTGTTGTATCACCCCATTCCATAAATCAAACTTCAAAGAGATCCTTAGGCCTAGATGACTTGCCCCATAGATTACTCTTGGACCTGGTTGTTTCAATTAAATTCTCTTATGACTCCATAGCCCAATGGATTGAAAACTTGCCATCATCTTTCTTTAGAATCAAAGCTTATTCTGTTCACTTGCAACTTCTCACCTTTGAACCTATTTTCATATAGATCTTTCTGTCTCAGACATCAACTATGTTCAACCATCCGAGAAAACCAAACAAAACCCTTGGCCTTCATAACTAGCCTAATACCATTACCCCAAACTTCAAAGACAATATCCATCTTTGTACATATTGGAGAGATCCCTCTCCGGATTCAGGAGGGCTAGATCCTAGAATCCCAAAGTTGGTTGAAATGATTTTAACTCTGTGATCGGACTTTGCCAATCTTGCTTGTTACAGAGACCTAACAGATAGAAGTTGTATCAAATGAAGCTTTAACTAACTGTTGATGATGTGCATGAGCCACTGTAGCTTTTTCTCTTTCTTCTTCAAGTTTAAGAAT